>JANHGB010009073.1:0-28944 GCA_026283785.1 Coracopsis vasa
GGCTCCGCGGGCTGTGGGTGGCCGGGCGGCACAAGCGGAGCCGGCGGCCAGTGCTCAGCCTCGCAGTGACCGCAGCTCCGCCGGTGGTAACGCGCACAGAGCCCGGAGAGCGGAGCCGCCAGCGCCTGCCCCTATGGCTGGGAGTCCATTTCCCTGCGGGATGGGGGTGTCTCTCTACACACCCCGGTGCGGCGGGGCCCAGCAGCTGCCTCCGCTCCGTGCTGACGGAGTCCCTTTTCTCCGGAGGACGGCGGCGGGTTCTCCGGGCACGGCTTCCGACCCCACGAATACTAATGTAACGCGTACAAGAACATAGGGCTTCTTGTCTGGATGAGCAGTTTGTGTCAGTTCACCTCCTGGAGCTCCCGAAAATTACCTGATGTTTTCCAGAAATTCCATGGTGTGCGTTTGTGGAGGAACTCGCAGGAGCTCTGAACTGACATAAAAGCTCTTGAAAATGCTGCTCCCCCGGTTTTTGTAGAATTCACGTGTTTAATCCTAATGATTAATTATAGCAATACATTTTGAGGGTTACCTGACATTCCCAGTGGCTCTTCTCATAAGCAGTACATGTGCAAATACGAGTTCATTCAGCACTCAAGCCTGTTACCGTCTATCAAGAACAAATTAATGTTTCTCCATAGTTTTGGCTGTAAAGGGGGAAACTTTAGCTAGATGGTCCCAAATGTCACAAACATACTGTAGAGAATATAATGCAGAGAGAAGCTGTATCATCTTTGTTTCTATATATATTGTTTCTATATATAGATAGATTTTCTGCCAATCTGTGAAGAAATAAATGACAAAATAATTCCCTGATTATAGATTATTGGTTATTTTAGGTGTGTAGTATGTGGATAAGAGGAGGAACATTGCATTGGATGTATTTTAGCAGATGCCAGTAACTTGCCCATCAGAAATAGTGGCCATATTGTCTTTCATGAATCTTTTTCTGTAGGACTCTGAAGAAAAACAAAATGGAATTTCAAATATTCAGTTTTCAGATCAAATTGCATTAATTTCAGAAAATATTTTAGTTCGTGTTGAAGAAAATAGTGTTGTAGCTGAATGATTAAGGATGAAGAATAGGGCTTTCTTGCCAGTATGTTTTGTGGTCAGTTTACAGGTAGTTTTGCTCTGAAATCTGGTTGCATCACCGTGATGTCATTAGAATAATTTAGCACTTTGGGAAAAGCTTGATTGCTTGTTCTTGTATATCCCTTGTGAGGAGGTACAGCGGTGGTGAAGCTCAGCTTGGGTAGAGAGCAGGCAGGCCACTGTTTGGGCAGGAAAGTTGTATGAAGTATTCCTGGTGTTATTGTTGGTCTTTCTCAGAAGTTGCCCTAAAACAGCTTGTTTAAAGAACTTTTGCAGTTTTTATTTTGCTTGAACATACATTTTTATAAAACCCAGAAGTTTAGTTTTTTTATTTTGTTTTGGTTTTAACCTTTTGTTCTCAGGTGTCAGAGATTAGAAAGATAAATGAGATTTTTCATGGGATAGGTGCGTGCATTGTGAGTATGTTTCTGTACATTTAGCTCTAGATTGTTTTGGCTGAGAGTACTGCAGAGTTGGTGTCCTTAACTTCTAGTGTAAAGGCTGGGTACAGAGTGCTCAAGTTTGCTTGTTTTGAACTTGGCTAATTCATACTGGAGGTGAACATTCTAGTCTTAGAAATAACCTAGATATTCTGTTTCCATGAGTTTTGATGGACATCTGTGGCATTGTGCTATGTGCATAGTTTCTGCGTTTGGGTATGTTGAAAGAGAAATTTTTGGGGACCTGCTGGGGAGTTTTGTCATACCAACTTCTCAGTTGGTATCTTCCAGTTTACATCCAAATGTAAGAGTTCGGGTGTAGGGGAAGATCTGTGTTGGTACAAGGGGCTGTGTCCGCTTTAGAAGGATGCTTTTGAAAAATTCTGTGTTTTTTCCTCTATTTTAAGAGATGCAAAATAAGTGAAAATGAGTGGAGTCCTGCAACAGACCATGCAGAGACTCTTCTCAGGAGGAAATTTCTTAAGTTTTGTGGATCATTAAATTAGCATTGTTTTTTTTTTTCTTCTACCTTTTACTTAAAATGAGGTATTTCTAAAACCAGCGAGCATCTCAATAAAGCCACATTAATGAGAACATTTATTTTTACCTTGTTTTTCTGTCATCAGCTGATACACTGTTCTCTGTCCTGCAGTTTTTTTCCATCACTGTAAATGCTGTACTTGGGTGATGAATGCTAGATGTGCATTCTGCTAATACATGATTCAGACACTTTTCCATTTGGAATCCCACTGGAGTGGAGGCATTGATAATTTCCAAGTAAATGAGTGGGTAGAAATGAGACAGCTTATTTATTTTTATGCATTCAGCTTGTCAGCTTTTGTGAATGTTTGTGTTCTCTCACATTCTTGCTGTCTAACTTTGGATTTCCAGGGACCATCATGTGTCTAGAACCATTTAACTTTACCCATGCATATGAAATGTAGCCCTGTGGTGGTTTTGGTTGAATTTCAAAGTACGAAATGTAGCACAATAACAGTCTTATGAGCGATCTGAGATCACTTCAGGTAGATGGAAGAAAGTTCGGTGCTTAATTTTTAACTGTCAGTAATGTTAACTATGTGTTTTGAAGTGCAAGGAAAACTGACAGTGTTTAGATCTATGGTTGTGTTTGGTTTTCCAGCTGTTTTTTTAAAATTTGTTAAAAAATATTAGTTATCATGGTACCTTCATATTAGTAAAACCACTATCTAGTAATGAAACCTATTTTCCTTAAGTTTCTTCAAAATTTATTCTTGCATATGGAACATCTACATGTATATAAATGTATATGTGTGTATAAAATCACATTCTTAGCAATTTCCTGATCCAGAGGATAAATAGAACCTGGGCTAGGTAGTGCTCTCTAGCTGACTTCATGAGTATGAACTGGCTCTCTTGGATATCTGATCCATAGTAAAATGTAAACTTGAAACACAAATCCTAATTCTAAAATAAACTGTCTTTTTTATCTGACCTAGATAAACAGTGGTAATTTTTATACCTTTGGGCACTTCCCTGGTGTAGACGGCCTTCACTTCCATGTCTGCCTTTCTTGAGGCTCTTTTCCATAGGAGTGTGTAGATTGTTTTTTGGGAGTGGAAGCTCACAGCATTTTGCTTACACTGATAAACATGAGCAGTGATTGAATTATCATGGTTTTAATAATACTTCAACTGAAAATTTCTTCAGTAAAATTCATCCACCTGGAGCAGAAAAGCAATTTTAGTATTGTTTGCAAAGGTAAGTGTGAAACTACTTGAGAGAAATCTCTTGTAGCCTATTTTTCCTAAGCAGGGGGAATGTCCATTAACTTTTATTGTTCATTGGATAGCTAGGTATAAGGGGTTTTTACTGCGTATGTTAATAACCTGAGAGACCACAAACTTGGAAGTTGAATTGATAATATTAGAGCATGAGCACAGTTTGTGAGACACGGTTTCAGAAGTCTGGTATAGCTATCTGTTCTCTAGTAGTTTTCTAATATCAGTAGAAGTCACTTTCTTAAATCTAGTGCTCTCTCTACCTATTCTCCATATGCATATTTTCTGGAAATAAAATTAAAATCCCATTAGTGTCCGGAAGTCTCAATATTTTCGTTTTATTTATTTCTCCCTTTTGCCCCAGATATGCGTGATAAAATGAGGAAATGGAGAGAAGAAAACTACCGGAACAGTGAACAGATAGTGGATGTTGGAGAAGAGTTAATTAATGAATATGCATCTAAACTTGGAGATGACAGTAAGTAAACAGTCATTATTTTCAAAACTTCCATTGTCTGATTTTGTTTTCTCTTTTTAGTCTCTATTTTGTACTTCTGTGTTGCCTTTCTGTATCTGCTTATGTTGATGGAATATATATTACTTTCTGACTCTAATAGCCTGCCAGAATTCCTAGATTTTATTTCTTTCCCACATATGGGCTGCAGTGAAAATAGATGGAAAAACTCTTTACTGTAGGCATAAAATAAGTGTAATAAAGTACTGTCAAGATTGAGTAGGTTTGCATATTAATCTTACATGGGTTTTTATTTTAATGCTCATTCTTCTTTCTTTTTTTCCCCCTTTTTTATATTTCAGGGAATTTAATATAGATATTCTTTAATACATTTCTCTTGTTGTGCTTTAATTTTATTAACTGCTGTTATATAGTCACAAGGGGATTTTAGCAGCCACAGCAGTGCATTCTATTTACTAATAACAGTTACAGTATTCCATGTGATTACCTTTATTCAGTTAGTTAACTTGGTCAGTTAGTTTAGTAAACTAACTTTAATTTAAAATCCCTAACTCCATGTTCATGGAATTAAAATCCACATAGTTATTTCAGGAAGACTCCCTCCCTCAGGTGAGGAATCTTTCAGTATTGATTCTGGGGTTCTGAAGATAGAATTTGTTTTATATCGGTGCTTTGCTTTGATTCTGTCTTGTACTCTCTCAGCTGCAATTCTGTTCTGGACTTCTTTCCACTCTAAGGGGCTTGGCCACTCCAAATGTACTTTTTTTGGATATAGATACATGGATTGTCTACCCAAAGTATCATGTGTTGAAGACACCTCTGCACATAGCAGTGCGTCATGAAGTGCACTTGGAGGTCCAGTGCTTGAAAGAGATACTGCACTTTTGTGGGGGTCTTGCATTGTAGCTGTGAGGAGCATGCTTGATTTTAGAATGGGTAGGCTTAATACACCCCCCTACAAGTGAGTTGTTGTAGGTTCCTACTGCTTTAGAAGAACTTTGAGAGCTAACGTTGATTTTACTTGCTTCTTACCATGTTGCTTAGTAATGTATGAGAGTTGTATTTTAGTAAGGAATTGTTGAGGAGTTTGATATTCCTCTCAGATCTTGCTGATGCCTTTTTGAAACACTGTTCTCAGTAATAAGGGCTGAGTCATTTCTTTCTTGTCAGGGTTGAGTTTGTCCTTCTTTTCAAGTGTTATTGATATATGTTACCTGTATTTTGTCTGTATCTGTGTATGTATTCTTACATTCATAGAAAAAATGGATGCATTTCATAATAAAGATAGAATATGTATTTTACAAATAGTTCCAATGAAGAGGGTTGACAGGCAAATCAGTGCCTGTTTTTTTTCTTTTATATACCTAGCAAGAAATAGTATTTTCTTAAAAAAATAGTGAAAATTCTCATCATAGAAACTATGTTTTAAAATGAGAGGACTTTTGTTATTGCTATTTCTATATTGTATTGTATTTTTATTTTAGATTTTTGTTTTGGAAGACATTTGTTTCTGTTTCATTTCTGTAACATACTGAGTGCGCCTGATTAGATTTACATGAGTTCAAAGCACTTAGTACTTCTAATACTTGCATTGTGTGTTTCTCTCTACTATAACCTTTCTTTTCTGCAGTTTGTAAAGTCACACTGTTAAGTTCTTTACATTCAAGAACTTGGTAGGCCTAGAACAGAAATTATGTAATCTGTCATTGATTTAGAGAAGTTATTCAACTCCAGGAAGAAGACAACATTTGTGGGACTTCAGCAGTGAAACAGTTAAGGGAAATTTGTTTTCTTTGTAGCCCAAATGGCTGTTCTCCGGGTCTGATCAGAGAGCAAGTCCTAATGGGGACCTGTTTAGAAAACTGCAGCTATAATGTTAGGAAAAGTAGAGAATTAGAGCCTTTTTGCCTTTCAAGATGTCTAAAGGTACTTTGTTACTAAAAGCAATAAAATTGCTTCAATGCCTTTTTAATTAATTCCAGCAGTTTCTTAAAATGTCTCTGTTTCAGTAGTGATCCACAGGAGCAGAAGGGGGAAAATACACAGACAGAATTCATTAATCTTATTTACATTGTAGGTGTTTCCCATTATCTTAAAAAAAATTACTTATCTGCATGTAATGTCTCTTTTGTGTCCAGTTTGGATAATATATGAACAGGTGATGATTGCTGCCCTGGACTGCAGTCGAGATGATTTGGCATTGGTAAGTTTTCAAGTTGACTTTCTCTTCAGACCTGAAAGTTTTCCTCCTGAGTGTCTCTTGCTGCTAGTTCCTTGGACAGTTACAGGCTATTCTGAACTCCATAGCTTGGACTTCTAGCATATCTATTGAGAAGTACATTGCTGGGAAGAAACTACCACCACCTACCTCTTCTCATGTGTAAATTTTGTTTAGACAGATCATGTCTCTTCCAATAGCCATGAAAATATTTACAGCTACTCCGGTATGGGCTAGATGTCAAGAATAATATTGACGTTTCCATGTTGTACAGAGAATGTTTGTTTATTGGAAACCTCTCAAATTATGTTGGGGTTTTTGAGTGTTTTGAAGTAAAACGTCCTGTCATGCATGTCATATTATGTGTTGTATTGGCTATCGTCAAAGAAAGTCCTTGACATACTGGAGCAGGTCTTCAAGATGAGTGAGGGGCTGGACTGCATAATGTATAAGGAAAGGCTTGAGAGATCTGGGTTTGTTAGGTCTTGAGAAAGCTAAGAAGGGATTTTGTTGCTATCTTCAGATATGTACTAATGGGAAGGTATAAAGAAGGTGGACACAGATTTTGGTAAATTTGCGGCAAGATACAAGTGTGAGAGACACAAGCTGCAACAATGGAAATTGCAATTAGATGCTAGGAAAAAGTTTTTAACAGTGTGGTTATCTAGCGAACAGTTTGCGACAAATGCCCTGGCATCTCCTTTGGAGATGCTGAGAAATGGATTGGGAGATGGCCCTGCTCTCACTTGGAAGCTGGCTCTGTTTTGAGTGGGGATTTGGAGCAGGTGACCTCCAAAGGTCTGTTACAGTCCAAATTATTCAGCGATTCTTGATAAAAAATATTGTTAATGGATATTAGGGCTTAGTTAATTTGTATGGAAATTTATTTGAATCATGCAAATAACAGTTTAAATTAAATGAGTTTATTTAGAACTCTTAACACCTGTTCAGTAGATTAAAAATAAAAAACCCCACCAGAACAAACAAAAACCCCAGCTAAGTTTAGCTGATCCTTTAAAGGCAGCAACTTAAAAAGGCAAAAGTGTGTTTTTCAGGAAAAATTTAATAATCTTTTCATCCCTCCTTCACAGAATGCTGGGAAAAAAGACCCCATGACCTTGTCTTGTGCCTTGAAAGCCAACAAGCTTGAGCTTATTCTGAGTGAAAAGAAAGGTATTTTCAGGAGTCCAGGTCTTTTCATGGGGATTATTCTTCCAGTGCGTTGCTCTTTGTCAGATGGCAAAATACCTCATAAAGTCTTCGAGCTTCATGTGATGTCTTTTGGGTGAAACTTAATGGTCTGTGATATACAAGGGGTCAGCCTAGAGGATATAGTTGGGAGAAGGGCAGTTTGAAAGTAGGCAGAACTAGAGAAGTTTATCCCACATCCCACATATATATGGTAAAATGGAGTGCGCTGGAAACTGCAGCACAACGCTCTGAACTTGTCATGAACCCACTGAACTTTCCTTTCCTTTGTTCCTCAGAAGATAATACTGTTGTAGAGCTGCCTGTTTAAATAAAACAAATAGACTTACTGTTTAAATAAATACTTGTCTGTGTTCTGGTTTATATCTAAACCAGTTTTGGTCTTTATTTTCAGGGTCTTTTTAGGAAGACTTTCACAAAATTGTTGAGGGAGTGTTGGAAGATCAGTTGTGAAACACTTTTTTTTTACTAACGCTGGCAAGGATTTTACATTTCAGTTTCTATGCCCTCTAAGGATTATTGCTTAAATGAGAGAATGCAACATTTTATATGCAGCTCAGAAAG
Source organism: Coracopsis vasa (assembly GCA_026283785.1). Lineage (NCBI taxonomy): Eukaryota > Metazoa > Chordata > Aves > Psittaciformes > Psittacidae > Coracopsis > Coracopsis vasa. Next base: position 7,765 of record JANHGB010009073.1, read on the forward strand.
GAGGTTAAAAGCTTAGAGGGAAACTTAGTATTTTATTTTATTTTGTTTTAATTTAATTTGATTGATTTATAACAAAGAAGTAGTTAATTCAAACAAGTCAGCATCATATGTGGCTTTTTGCTACAGCTGTAGCCTCAAAGTAGACAAACAGCTTTAGAACTTATGTTTTTTAGCAGTGAGCTTTTGACAGCTGTGATGCATTTTGCTTAGGGGGATGGGTCTCATCTGCTCCGAATGAGGAATCTGAGATGGTTTTCAGAGTCATTTATCTGAATTTTTTCCTTTTTCTTTCCTTTTTTTTCTTACTGTTGTCTTCTCTGTCCTGTAGAAAATGACTGTGCGTAATGCATGGCCCTACTGCAGCCAGCCCATTCCACAAGACCATTCTAGTGCAGTCACCTACTGTTGGCAGGCACTTGCACTGCCAGTGTTTCACGTACTGAAGTCCAGGTTTTTATTTCTTTGCCTTTGTCAGACCTTTAAAATTAAAACCTAATGTGATTAAAAAAAAAATCAGTAAATTAACTGCAAATTTAAGTTTCACATACAAATGAGATTTGCCATGGTAACTGCTGAGTTTCTGAGAGAATCTCCAAAGTAGATTATTGACATAGTGCAGAATAAATCCTCAATAACATAAATGATTACAGGGATTACAAGTTAAATTTGAAAAGGGGGCATTCAGTGCTGCTGAGTCCAAAATATTTTGAAGATCTACCTAGTGTGGTTTATTCATGCACTTTTGTTTTTAGAGGTGTTACAGTGAGTTGTTTTTGACTGTCTCACAGCTTTTTACGTCACTTTTTGTGACTGATGTCTTAATCTACAGGAGTTTATTTTGGCCTTGTGGCTGCTGTGTTTGGTTGAATAATGATTGCGTAGTTGGATCTAACGTGAACAATTCTGGTCTTGTAGTATTCCTGTGCTTGATTGCTACTTCATCAGCTTTTTTATATTGTAAGTGGGGATTTTCTAGATATGAAAGTCTATCTAAAGATTCTGGAGCTTGGTAGTATTGCAAATGTTACAATTTCTGACATTTCAAAGTTTTACTCAGAAAAGCAGTAAAAGTCCATGGTTTTTATACTGAAAATCCCTGTCATTCAGGATTCCCAGATCACTGGGCTACAGGGTGGATTTATTGCCTGCAGAAGTTCTTTTTTAAATTTTGAAGGTTGTTTGGATTGTAAAAGCTTGCGTGAAACTACTTTTCTGGAGGTAAGATTTCCTGTCTCTTAAGAATGTTCACAGATCAGTTCGACTATCTGTAATGTGCTGCTAAGTACATATAGTTTTTATGACAGTTTGTTGTCCAGTGCAGCAGCAGTTCACCTACACATCACTCAAAGTGCCAGTAAACTGTTCCTGCACTAAACCTGAGCCTTGCTATGTGCTACTGCGTTGTTGCAATCTTGTTTCATTACAAGTTAAAGTGATCATGATGAAAATAGTCTGTGCTTACTTGAAGCTATGCATTATTTCCTTGATTGCTGTTTCCCTTCTCTCTTCCTTCTCTGTTTTTCTGGATCTGGGAGAGATGTGACTGTTTCTATTTGCTGTGCACTAGCAGTCTGTTTCTGTACAGAAGCAGAGAGGGAACCTACCAATTTTTACTGATTTTTTTTCTGTATTTTTCATTTGATCAGTGGATTTGATAAGGTGGAACAGATTATGTAGATGGGCCTCTGCTGGAACTTTAGGTCTGAAGAAGAACTTTATAAACTGAGTTGTATAACTAAGTGCTGGGAACAGGAGGTTTCTGTGTGAAGTTTTTAATGTGATTCAAACCACTGGTCTTTTAGGGAGCCTGCAGACTGTCCTGCTTCCCATCGTAATGAGTCAGCTACAGGCTCTGCAATGCTATCTAGCCACATTCACGATATGGTTAGAGTTAATTTGCTCTGGGGAAGTTGTGACTCAATCCCTTTTTCGCTAATCCAGAGAAATCTGCCTGTGATGAGTTCTTTTTATCCAGCCCAGGTGTCTCACTGATTTCAGGAATTAGAAGCTATGCCTCTTCTGCCAGCAGGCTCAGCCTAAGCCAGTGACAAAACATTTTCTTTGGATTTCAAAGTTTTATTTTAAAAGTAAACACATAGCATAGTATTAGCATAGTTTGTTCCATTGCAAGATACCCATTTATTAAAGAAGTATCACATAAGCTTTTACTATCTTTGTTTTGTTTTTCTACTGTCTTCTGTTATTATGAGGGAACTAAGTAGATTTCAAGTATTAATAGTATCAGAACTGGTTTAGTACATGAGTTTAATTTTCTAGACAAATAACTATATCCAGGAAAACCTGATGATCTAACAAACGGTATGGAAGATATTTCTTAGATTTAGTCTTCTAACAGAGTTTCAGTTTCTGAGCTTCTTTTTATCAATACATTTTAGTGATTATTTAAAAAATTGCTGTTTGCTTTTACTCAGAAATGCCATTTCAGGTTGTTAAATTATCAGCCAAGGACTTCTTTTTTTCGTCCAGCTTCTGTGTAGATAAATGTATTCACAATAGTATCTTGGGTTTTATTTGTACAGTTTTGTCTTCAGGAGCTAAGGCGGCAGTTTCCTGGGAGCCACAGAGTTAAGCGATTAACTGGAATGCGATTTGAAGCTATGGAAAGGTAAAACCTGAATTGAAAAAAAATGTGCTTTCTGTCTGGAAAGATGCTTGCTATTTCTTAAAAAGCCATTCAGGCACTATGGAAACATGGCAAATCCAGGCTGGGCAGTTTCTTTATAGAAAACAGTGGTATGCATGATCATATTATAATGTTTAGACATTTTTATTGCATTTTTGCATGTATTATGCAGTGTTACTTTTTTGCCATCTTCCAGTTAGACTTCATAGAGCGAAAAGATGTCTTACTCGACAGTTTAAGTCGTTATAGAGTACAACACTAGGCACTTTTTTGGCAGAGTCCAGGAGGTATACGTTTCATCTCACAGAGCTAGAGCAGCATATGAAAATCAGTGCCAATGTTTTTTTGCCTTCATTGTTCTCCTATGTTCCTAATCACTGCAAGATATAGCTCTTTTCCCTTGTTTTCTGAGTGTGGATAAATCCCATAGAACTTAGTAAGGACTGAATCTATAGAGTTCATTATAGAAACAACTCAAAACCCATACCAAATAGGATGGCAGAATCTAAAAATTAAACTGACCATTTAGAAATATCCTGTTACAGCGTACTAAGTTTAACAAGAATTATTAAAATAATGAGCAGCTTAAAACTTTACAGCTTTCCAAGATTAATGACTTCAGGGTTTGAGGCTGACCTTTATTGTCTGCCTTTCTCCTTGGATGCGTCTTTGATATTAACATTGTGTTCTAAAGCAGTCTCAAGGCAACTAAATGTTCCACATTTCTCACTCACTTCCTATCAAATACACATTCATGAAGAATTTCCATAACTTGGCTCTTTTTCTGTCTTCATTTGATACAGGGTAGGAAGACAGTGAGAGAATGGCAGCAGATTTCCTCCATTCCCAAAACCTATTCAGAATTGCAAAAGACCAGAATTCAGTTCAGACTTATGTGACTACATTGAAGATAATACGTGGGAACAAATCTTTGTGGGAGATGAGTGCTGCACGAACATTATGTGTTATTTCAGCAATGAAGTGCTATTGACCCACAGTTTTCCGCAAGCGCTCATAAGAATTTTTGACTAAATGTCTCTGTCATATTAGATCCTTGAGATTGGAATATCAGGGGAGAAGAGGCATTAATGAAAGCTGAGGTTTCATCTTCACAGATTTTCTCCAGAAGTTAGAGAAGATAGAGGCTTCAGCTCTGGGTTGTTTTGAACAGGAACCCATCTGCAGGTGCTCTCAATCATGGCCTGGAGAAGCCTGGTTCTCTTCCCTTGAGTACAAATGATGCTTAGGGAGACTTAGGCTGGAGGGTATCACATTTTCAATTGAAGAATTAAGCTTCTCTTTAAATTCTAAGTGACTTCTAGGATCTGGAAGGATTGTGCTTTCCCCAGCAGAAACAAGAAATCGTGAAGGACATTCCCGTAGGCTGAGATATCTCTGTAGATACTTGCTAATCAAAAGAATGCCTTTCTGGAAATTTACCTGTAAAGCTGGGATTATGCCCATCCTGTTCAGTCTTGTAAAATATATTTGATAAAGTAGCAACTTAAAGGGAGCATGAATACATCATTTTACAGCATGTCTGCTAAGTCTATAGCAGTCACCTTCTACTCATTTCTGCTTTTGTGCTTCCTTTCTCATTTTTTCTCATACCTTGTGGTAACTGGACTGGACAGCTGAGCTGTGCTAATGTCAGCAGTGCTTAGGGAGCAGTGAGAGTACGTAAATGGTGTTGAAGGTGAGAATGGGTTATGTAGTATCAAAATCAATCAGCAGTACCTCTGAAAAACTACTTGTCAAACTATACATGAAGACACAAAATATGCCCTAGTTATGTGGTAATAGCACAACAGCTGTGTAGTCAAATGTGTTTTAAATTGAATTATTTGGATCAGGTACACAGCTGGCCGAACACACAGATCTGTTTCCCAGGTTTAAAGCATTTATAGCAGGTGGAGTAACCTGTTTTGTGCATACTTCAAATAGCAGAATTAATTAATAAAACCTATGTAGTGATGGTGGAGAAGATTTTTTTACAAGATTTCTGGTACAGTCAAGGATTGGGCTCTTGTGTGAATCCTGCCAGTTTACTGTATGCGGCTGCTTATGCTTTATAAAATCATAATAGAAGAAACTTACATGAAGTTTTAAATTAAAACAGTGAAGTAAAAAGTCATTATTTTGGATGCCCTTTCAAATTTTGGGGGTTTTGTTTCTTGGGAGGAGTGAAAAAGAGAATTAGGATGTGATAATTGGGCCGATTGAGTAAAAGAAAAAGAGGGAAGAGGCAGGAGAGTAAGATACTGGGTGTAAGATACTTAAATTGCTGCTGAAACAATATTCCATGAAGCAATTACTATGTACTTTTTTTTTTTTAGCTCAATAAGATAAAATACTGCTGTTCATATTTAGCACTCAGGAGAATTTTGTATGAGTATAGTTTACTTAAATATGTTCATTATTAAAAGTTGCAGAAGGGTTATTAAGTAGTGCAAGGACAGTCAAAAAGTCAGGAGTTCTGCCTTAGCAGAAATAAATGTGAATGATTTCTTTGAACAGGTATGATGATGCTATCCAGTTATATGATAGAATTTTACAAGAAGATTCAACTAACACAGTAAGTTCAAAATAGTTTTCTGAACTGCAGCGGTGTTGTGTTTGAAATCGTGCTTTCATTTTGTAGGTTTCTGTGTGGGAAAATGTGGGCCTGTATTACTGTATTTGTTTCCTAGTATAATCTGTATTGCCTTCATTAGAACAAATGAGGTGTGTTTCATGATAAGAAGTCACTTAAAGTTCTTAAAAACTGAGTTTAGAAGATAGGATTATAACTAGCAAACTTCCATGCAGTCTTAGTAGGGTTTAGATTGGGCCTTTCAGCTTCTACTTTTTCACTAAATACTAAGTATTTAAAGGACTAACGCAGTCTGCTATGTGTCTTCTGTCTTCCTAATGCTTAATCTAGCTCAAAGATTAAGTATGAATACACTCAGGTAGTGCTTGAATAGCAGTTATTTTGATTTATTGTCTGGGATGCTTTACTAGCTTTTGAATCAAAATGCTCTAAAGCTTGCTAGTCATATAAAGCAAAATCTGAGACAGGCTGTTCTTTTCTTCTAAGTGCTTTTTGAACGCTGGTTGTATAAACCACCTTAAGCTGTTAGATGCCAAAAATTAAAGTCTAGGGAAACTTGTAGCAATATGTTTTCATGCATTTTTTGCCACAAGGATAAAACTAGAAATATGAAGAAGCTATGGAGTTTCAAAATCTTGTATCACATGTTGCAGTCAGTTATTATTAATCATTGTCTGTTGGCAGGTATATGCTTGACTCTGTTACTTGGTTTCAAGGAACTGGTTCTCTTTACTGGGTAAAATTCCATGTAAATGTAGTACTTGGGATATTTCAGATGTTTTGGCAATCTCATGTAAACCTTCCTTGCTGTGTTTTGAACCTCTGCCTTTCTTCAGTCAGCTTATTAGTGTGGTCTGCTATTCAGGAGGGGAAGACCCACAGAAACACACATAACAGGTTAAGTAGGATGAGCCAGAGCTGGAGATAGATGAAGTACTATCACTTCTACTAAAGTGAACCACAGGAAACAAATTTAAAACAAACCAAAACAAACCCCACCACCAACAAAAAACTACCCAAACCCAACAAACCAGAAAATTATTTTCAAGGTAACGCTTCTGAAAATGTTAATACCAAGTTAAAGACTTGGATGACAGGGGTAGATAAAACTCTGTCTTTTAACAGTGATAGAACTCATATTTTTTATGCAAGGGTAAAAAGAAAAAATTAAATTCTTCACTCTTGCTTTTCGCTTTCTCTAGAGCAGAACTACATAAACTGTGTTCTGTGTGACAAATGTAGGTGATCTGCAGTTGTACTTTGAGAGTCTAGTTTTTGAGTAGACGTTTGAGCACAAGGTGGATAGTTGGCTGCAGTAAATGTTTGTGGATTTTATCAGTGTAGGCCTCAAAGAGTTTCAGAGACACTAAGTCTTCAGAGTCATGTTTAAAAAGTAGGTGGAACCCATTTACAGTGAAGCCACAAGAATAGGTCACCTGGGTGCATGTTTTATGACTTTTTGCTGAAGCCAGTGGAAAATGGAGCACCATGTTACAGTGACTTCTGTGGGCCACACATCTTTGAAGTGTGCATTTTTGGCAGCTTTACTCTTCAGCTGTCTCAACATGGCTTTCGTCATCTGAGTGGTTTGTCGGATGGTTTTATAAAGCAAAATTATATATTTAGGCAATATGCATGCCTATTACTTAATTTGGATTTCCTCTTTAACAAAATCATAAAAATCCGTACAATGGTAATATTTAGAAGCATAAGATGTAAATATTAGAACAGCTGCATGATCTCTTGGATTTCTTAAGATCTGAGAATTGAAGTGGGGAGTGTTAAATGCAAAGCAAAGGTTTCTTGCTACGTAACCGTAGAATAGGTTAACTAAGCCTTGCATGTGAAGAATACAAGTTAAATAGAAAGTTTTGATAAATTGTCATGCGCAGATGTCTTTGTGTCTTTTACCTGTTAATTATTTCCATGCACATATGTGGCTGCTGTAGGAAAATAAGTATTTCAAGATTTTAAAAAAGAAACTGTTGCTGGGTTTGTCTTGGCACTCACCTTACCTTATAGCAATTTCTTCTGGTCTGCTGACACATGGAGTTGCTTATGTACATTAAACGTTTTGGCAAGTGCTGTAAGTGAAACACAGACATTTCTTCACACAAATCATGTAGAAATCATACTTTGCATCGACTGACAGATTCAAATAGAATAATGAAGAAAGCTTTTCCAAGACATTATTTATTTCAGACACCTTGCAGACTTTTCCATTACGAAAAGTGAACTTTGAAGTCAGTTTATGTAATGGATATTTACACTTTTGGATGAGATTTTGTTGCATGCAAAATGCTGAAATTAAGATAGCAGTGATTATTTTATTTTATTTCTTAGAATAGCATTCAAGGTAATCTTTGTGTTTAAAAGATGACCATGTATCCATGGTTTATCTCACTCTGAACCTACCTGCTGAAAGAGATGACTCATTTGACAGTGGAGCAATGTTAATGTTGTCAATTCAGAGCTCGTGTTTCATTTTTCAAAGCATGTGGATGTTGAGTAAGAGTCTGTCCCTTTGCTAAAGAGTTTAACATTAATGAATGAAATGTGACTGCTGCGAAAAGCACAACTGGTGTGCATTTCAGTAGGATAATAATGGGAACCATTTCCATTCTTGTCCACTTTGGTTGAAATGAAGGCTTATTAGAGCTGTAGTTGGCAAATTACTGTTACCAAAGCTGCATAACGTCTTCCATTGTAGGGCTTTTTTAATTAATTGAAATTTAATGTATCAATTGAAAATCTTTATACTGATGCTGAACAGTGGCTGAGTTGTTTGTACATCTTCAGATAAAATGCTTAGTCCGTTTCTCAGAACAAAATACGGGAGGCATTGGGTTTTTAGCAGGATTGCTGGAAAGGACTTTTGGGTTGTGTGTTTTTTTGCTGTTAATGTATTTAGTTGGGGAATCCTCATCCTGCTTTGCTTTGGAGGAAAGCCTTTTAATTAGACGGCTGTATACTTTTGTCAGTCAGGCCCCTCTGGAAGTGTCCTGTCGAGGAGTGCGAAGATTGATGATGAAAAAGGAAATTGAGTTTGTGTGTTCAAGACTTAAGTTTGTGTCTGATCCACTCTACTGTCATCGTAATGCATATACAATTTCTCCTGATTCTTCAGCTAACCATGAAGAAGATTGCAGAGCTCATGGTCAGCACCAGGGGAAAGTGAGATAAGGCACAAAGTTCTGCCTTAATTCTAATCCACTGAAAATCTGATGTCTTTACTGGGATAATTATTCTGCTGGTTTTTTGCCGCTTTTTCAGCTAAGCTTTTAATACAAGAAGACACTGTATATGCTTGCTTAGCTTAGGGCATGTGGATAATCTCGTTAACTTCATGGGTCTAGTAATATAATTGTGTGAACGGAGAATTAAGAATTAGACTTCTCAGAACAAGATAGTGCTCTGAGTGAAGCTGTTCTTTCAGGATGCATAAAATACTTCACTAACAACTCACTCGTTTATGGGAGTGAGCAGGAACAACTACATGCATACGATCACATGAAGTTACACTTTCCCATGCTATTTTGAGATTCTTTTTCTAGCGAAGCTGGACATTTTCCAGAAGAGGCACAGGAGGTGGTTGAAGACAGGTTGGAACAGTGATAATTCTTTAAAATTCCTGCAGTAGCTGTGCATTCATTTTGAATGTTCTTGCAGCTTTGTACATTTATCTACAGAATGCTTTAAGCTGCAAAAAAGAAAATTTCTTACCAAATGAAGTATCTACTGATGGGGAATTTTTTTGGGTGTTGTGTGTAAGTTTCATTAAATATATTGCTAGCTCTGCCAGGAAAGACACAACAAGTCCTACGCTTACATATGTATAGTGGTAGTTTTAAAGGGAGTCAAATAAGATAGTTTGGCGCTGTGTCTGATGCAGGATGGAGCTGGTGGGAAGTGTGAAGAGCTGCAGCTGCTGCTTCAGATAGTCTCTAAGAAAGACCAATGGTTCAGCTGAGGATGTGCTATATGGATCCTAAGGAAGTGTTTTCTTCTTTTGAAATTAGAACTTCATTCGTCTTTTCTGGTTTTGTCTTTTTTTGCTGCTTTTTGAACTTGCGTAAGTTTGGGGTGCATGTATCTGCATCATTCAGAAATGAGGTTTCAGAATTTACTCATGGAGTAGACAATTCTCCTTCTTATTTTTTGTAAGAAGTTATGTTCAGCCTTGCTACTTACGCTTTGATGTTATCCCTAAAGGAGCAGCTTCAACTCAGCAGCTCTGTGCCTGCATAGATCCATTTGCAAGTTTTGGCCTGATCTGTCTTCCATGACTAATGTTGAAAGAACTCTTAAGTCTAATTTTTCATTGTGGTTGTAGTCAGATTATGTGGTATTTTTTGATGTTTGTAATTCCTTCCCTTTGTTGTAGTTGTTTACGGTTTTGTTTTTATTATTTATACTGCAATTTGAAGGGAATTATTTTGATGTATCAAACTCTTAGATCAAAACCACATTTTCTAAATTGTGAAGTCCTTGATATTTATTAATTTATAAAATTGAAGAATTTCTTTTTAAGATGCAAAATATAATTTGTTTAACACTGCAGCAGTTACACAGGTATGAAATTTTGCCTTTCTTAGAGGTTTCAGTCCCTGAAAATTCTCCTGCTGCTACTTTGCAAGCATGAAATTTAGAGCAGTCTTAAGACTCTATTTTGGTTTGTTTGACTAATCAAATGCAGAAATTGATAAATGTTCAACTTCTCACTTCAGTCTGAGTCTACTTAATGCTAATTAAAAAGAATCGTGACAAATGGAGGATTAGTTCTTGTGCCAGATTAGAGATTACTAGTCTTTAAAAGAAATACTGTAGAAAGGTTCTGTGTTAAAAAATATGTGACATACTAAAGTACCTTAGTCCATACGCTACTGATTATGGTATAAGTGGCATAAAGTGGCATATATCTTTCAGTTAAGAATGCAGAATTTACAGAATCTAGTGTTTTGTTTTAAACTCTGGAAAACTGATAGGGGGAACTCCAAGTCATAGGTTCTGCATGGTCAAATGCTGCAGATCTTGTTGCAGCACTGAAAGTTTTGTCTTTTGATTTAAGGTGGAAGAAGAGCTTGAGTTCATTTTTGTATTAGGCTTACTCTTAAAAATCTCACTGTGATGTAAAGAACCAAAATGTAACTCTTGAATGTTATTTTTTTATCTTTATTAACAGAATTGTCACAGCTATCTTAGAATGCTTCATAGATTTCAAATAATCTCAAATCTTTTAGTTAAAATTAAGTTTCTTATTAATATTTTCAGTGGACTTTAAATGAATGATTGAACAGATTGGTACTCTGCAATTTGCAGTTTTGTAGTATCTTGCAATAAGTCCCCTGAGTGAGCTTATAAATGTGAGATTTATATTAAAAAGGGCCTGAAACATAATAAGATGTGAAATTGTCTGGTTTTCTTGTATCAGCTGATACTAAGGCTGGTAATAAATTGGATATATGAGATAAATGCTAGGTAAAGTTTCTGTAGAATTGATGGGAGTCTGGCTTTCCTTTTCAAGTAACTATTTTTTGTCTTCTGAAGTGGTTGTTAGTATTGGCAGTGGTTCTGCATGGTAAAACATTTTGTTTAATTCGATGGAAATAAAACTTGATGCTATGTGTGTAAATGGTGGTTAGCTATGCTGCTGTCCTCAGGATACTCAGTAAGCATATTGAGTGCAAGTCCCAGCTCACTGAGGAGGAAGCTGATAAACACAGGGAGCTAGAGAGGGGCTCAGGAAAGATATAAATCAGAACAAGAATTAAGATGTTTACAGTGCTCAAAATGGCCTATGTCTTGATTTTAGTACAGACTTTTTCATATATGGTTTTGTTAAATTGGAGCTAGATGATCTTAAGGTCCTTTCCAACCCTAATTATTCTATGATTCTAAATTATTGACTACTGGAGTCACTGGATTTCAGTTTTCATTTAAAAAAATACCGATAGTTTGTATGATACAAAGATAAACTAGAAAGTCAGATGGAGGAGTAGTCTGTGAATACAGATAAAAGCAATAGTGGTTTGCTTTTCATGTCTTTATTTTTAGCCTGTCTTACTACTCCTAGGTGTCACAGATCTGAACACTTCAGATCGACTGAACACCTATGTGTATGTTTTTCAGCAATGCGTTCAGAATATTTGTGTTACAGTTTTATTTATGTGATGGAAAAATATTAGCAATTGCTTTAAAAAAACCGCTACATCCTCACTGACTTCTTCCCTGTAGATTTAAAGACACTTTCAAAAACTCTATGCTACCATACAGCATTGAGTGTCAGCACTGTTCTGAGTGGCTGAGCCTCTTTTTAGTGAACTGAGGGTTCTCTGTAAATAAACTTATCCATCACTTTTGCAGGTTTATTTGAGGGTGATGGGAGTGCAGATTTCAAGCCTTTTTTTTTTTCTGGTGATAAGTAGGGTGGATGAAAAGGTTTTAAATACTATTTTTCCTCAAATAAGAAACAAAAATGTAATTTTGCAGCAATTTTGTGGGATTTAGTGTAGTTTAGATGCAGATAAATTCTGTCAAATATACATGTAATTCATTTAACGAGAACATGTTAATTATGTCTAATCCTTTTATCCTCATTATTTGATTGCATGAGGTGACATGCTTATTATAGACAAACATCAGTTAATGTTTGTGACTAGAACTAGTTGTAGCTTTTCATAAATAAATTTGCCTTGAGGTTCCAGTGATTTATGTTACTTGGGAGTGCTGTGGTTAAGAAATAAAGCAGCCATAGAGAAAATATGTTTCCAAACTCTCTTGGACGACTGACTTGCATGCAATTGAAGGAGTTGCATTAGAAACAAAAAAGGAGGGTGGCTTATGTATGCTGTGCCTGTTTGCTATTGCAAATTAAGATGTCAAGTGCATTGATTGTTTTTTATATATGAAACAGATGATTTCCGTTCTCTAGCAGTTCAGTCTTGATCAGTCTCTAGATTGCTTTTTTCTTTATATTTTAAAAATAACAGCTGAATTTTTAATCCAAAAGCTAAATTTTATAGTAGATAGTCTGTTACCTGCGAAAAACCCTCTGTCGTCGTAAGCCATAATTGCATGAGACGCTCATTTGGCTGTGCATGCTGTTATCCCTACTTTCCCTTCTTTCATGTTTCAGGCTCAGTGGGCAGGTCACTGGGCTGTGTATAATACTGGCTTTGGGTAGTGAGTTTAACACTACCCCGGTGTCCCCACCGTAAGCATGTGGACCTGCTTCACAAAATGCTTTGGGACCTCTTCTAAAAATGTGATGGAGAACAATGGTTTTGGTTACGTTTTTTTGATTTGTATTTTTGTTTAGTAATAGTAGCAGTGTGATAAGCATGTGCAATTAGTCTTACATTTTTTAAGAAGTTTAATTATGCTGTTAATCTTTATTTTAAAAACTCAAAAATAAAATAAACAGTGTGTGTTATAGTGATAAATGTGGTCAGCAGTTAAAATTTCCAGAGCCAGTTATGGCTTTTAGCCAAATGTCTCCCAGTAAAAGTAGAATGATGAATGTAACTTCACAGGTTGCAGTTTGACAAAGAAGCAGTGGAAAACGAAATGACTGTGGGTGAACCCCCAGCTGCCTGTGTCCTAATTTGTCTCCTGATTGTTCTGATGAATTTTCTCTGCCTGCGCCTTGCATTTAAACAGAAAAGTGAAATGCTTTTTCCACTTTTGAGTAATTTTCACTGAATTTTAATGAAATATACGGTTCTGAGCGAAGTGAAGGGGATGATCTCAAAGGGAAGAATAAACTTACAGTTAGTGTTAATGGTGTTTCTAGCTGTGTTGGTTTGATAGCTTGAACTAGTTTATTTAAATGCTGTGCTCTTCTTCTGGAAGCAATTAATTTGTTCAAGTGATGATCAGAGGATAGGAAATCAATGAAGAGAATAGTTATGTTCAGAATACTGTAAAAATGCAGGAACTCTTTTGGGGTGTATGTGACTGTGATCTTAGGAAGGTACATCATGAAGAAACAAATTTCAGAGCTATGTTAAAGTCAAAGATTAAAATTGTTGAAGATTTTATTGAGGAGTTGTCAAGGCTTCCATAAGGTGATACCCAACTGTATAACCTCTTCATAAGGTATGCAATGGCATGAGAGCAAGCAGGGGAATGAGCAGTGGGGCTTCATTACTGGAAAAGTGTGGGGTTTTTTCCCATTAATATTATCTCATGCAGAAATGACATCTATGTGTGTGTGTGTACACTCAGACACATCACAGACACCAGACCATCTGTCTTCTCATGTCTGACTACAGCGGCTGTGATCACGCAGGAGGGCCTAACAGGGGTTACAGGCTGATGGTGTTGACTCTTTGAGGCCAACTTTGTTATGCTGGAATTTGGTTTCACTTTCATTCTGCCAGATTCCCAAACTGGAATCGTGTCTTGAAGTACAGAATCCTCAACTATTAAAATTCTGTATATCTCTTCTCTTGGTGGTCTGCAACAACTTTTATAGAGCTCAAAATTTAAATACATTTTACTTCTTATAACTTGTTCTTATATTGTTTATGTTGAAATACATTTTCCATCTACATATCAAAGTACTGCTCAGTTCTGCTATTGAAATAGCTATTTTCTATTGCCTTTACACTGGAGAGCCTACTTTGTGCTCTGGGAGTGATGAGAGACTTGTTTATGAAATTGGTGTGTATTTAACATTAATTAAAGATGGCATTCAGCACACCAACAGGAATCTTGAAAAATGGCTGAAAGCCATATTCATACAGTGGCAATCAAGATGCATCTGTGGGATTCTCTAAGACTCAGTCCCCATCTCTCCTCTATAGTCATGGATCTTGTGAATGACAAGGTGGGGGTCTTTGGAATGGCTGAAGATTAACATCCCCTGCTGTTTTGTAATTATCAGAATCTGGACAGTCGTTTATTTGAATGAAATAATGCATACAGTTTGTGCTTCCAAAGAAAAGCATACATAATGTGATTGTATGAAGAGGTTTTCAGTCTCTCAGTAGGATGTCATAGGGTATGTGTATAAACTTCAACCTAGCAGTTTCTCTGCTGTGGAATTCCACTGGTATTGAGATAATAATTTGCACAGTCAAATTGCTTTCTTTACAAAAACCCAGGGAATTCTGAGACCCTAATCCTTTATTAATGTCAATCCATAGGCAGCAAGAAAGCGTAAGATTGCCATTCGAAAAGCCCAGGGGAAAAATCTTGAGGCCATCCGAGAGCTGAATGAGTATCTGGAACAGTGAGTGTCTTACAAGAATACGGATTGTGTTTTGCTATTCTAATAAATCTTTTTAATTAAAATGGAATTTGCATTTGATTTACGCTTTTGCTTCCATGCTGTTCACTTACAGAATCCCTTGCACATTCTTTTCTTTTTTCCCTTTTCTCCGCTCATGTCTTCTCTATACAGATTTGTTGGAGACCAAGAAGCTTGGCATGAACTTGCAGAACTTTACATCAATGAACATGAGTAAGTTGTTTGCTAAGTCCACATAAAAACTGTTAAAATGAAACCTTCTCTGTGTAAGTCAAAGACCTCAGTGATTTTTTTTTTTGAAGGACTAGTGTTAGGAAGTATGCTGTCTCATTTCCAGTATAACAAGCATCAACAGGAAATAACTGCCAACCTTATTTGAGTACCAAATGCTTTAAGAAGGCATTTGATTTTAAAACAGAAACAGTTTATTTAATTGCCTGTATGTTTCAGTCTTTTTTTTTTTTTTTTTAAATCTGGTGGTTTAAAAGAAGCGGTTAGTATTTAGCAGGGAACAGCGCCTTTTTTCCCCATATTTTTTCATTCAGGTGATTTTTTGACTAGTTATAGATCTTCAATTCTTTCCTTCTAAAATCAGTTGATCAATAACAACTGATATTTTTCTGATTTTCTGTTAGCTTGCCTCTGTAAGAACTTTTAGTAACCTTAAAAAAAAGCCAACAAAACAAAGCATGGGTCCAGAGTTAGAGACATCAGGTCGCCTGGGTACAAAACCCAATGCAGTCAAGAATGCTGCATGTTGTAGTAACTTGCTTATTGGATATTTAATGTTTTTGTTAGCTTTTTCTTATTGCTATAGTGACAGGAGGAAATCCCAGTGTGAGAGGATTAGCTCAAAGCCTTAGTGCAAGTTTTCTAATATCACAGCATTAATTCTAACCTCCACCCAAAGGCGTATCTTTTTTCTCCCCTTTCTTTAGTTCTTCAGCCCAGCCTGAATTATATCACATTGTTTCCTTCCTTCCTTTCCAGAGAGTAGTAAAAGAATCAGATTCTCAAGGAAGAAATAGTAATTCTCACAGTGACAAAAAACATTTTCCCCCATCACTTCTCTTCCCATCCCGTTCTCAAAAAAAAAAAATTATTAAACTCTTTCAAATGCTGACTTAAAGAATAATCTAGAATTTAGATATCCAGGTGGTTTAGTATTGTCTCATAATTGCTAAATTACTTTTAGTCCAATATTAAATATCTATCCACACTCTCTATAAACATGGCGTCTCTGAAATTTGTAAGCCTGTCATGTAAACTGTGTGCAACAGTGCTATCACATATCTCTAGAAGATGCAAATTCTGCAGGAAACTCTTGTTAGTTGAAAGATTACGAATCTAAGATTTCCCTAATTAAATAAACCTTGATTTTGAGCTTGACTTCTTAATTCTCTCTGAAACCTTTCATTTAAAGAACAAGTATTAGCCTTTTCTAATGGTAAGTTGCTGCCTGTTTGGACTAGTATAATGCTATCTTCGCATATAGATTTGAACAATTTGATTTTCAGACTGTTCTTAGTATGGGGTTTTTTATCTCAATTCCGTGTTCTGTAGCTTGGTTTGTGAATCCTTAAGCAGCTGAATTTTCTTGTAGAAAAAATTAACTCTTTTGTGTTCCAAATTCAGTGTCTTTTAGTACCAAATGCTTGTTTCTACTCATCATTCTTCTTGATAAGAAATAGTATTTATTAATAAAAAATGATTATATTAAATGTTTTCCATGAGCTCTACCTCATATACATAGATTATAAATTTTTTTGTATTTTTCATCATAATTTAGAAATAATAACTTGAGGTTTCAAATATTGTTTAAAACCAAAACATCTTCCTTAATTGTGAATCATGTGAAGTAATGGGGGGGAAAAGTATGGCTTTGTTTATTATGTTGTAAAAACAACCTGTATATTCTATTTCATTTTGTCACTTCTGTTTTTATATTCCTCAGCTATGCAAAGGCAGCCTTCTGCTTAGAGGAGCTTATGATGACTAATCCACACAACCACTTATATTGTCAGCAATATGCTGAAGTAGGTATTTTCAGAAGAATCAATTATGTTTGGATGCATATGCTGTTTTTATGTTACTGAAGTGGTGAAAATGGAATAAAAATGGTTTATTTAATTTTTCCCCAGGAGGTTTAAGAGAGTACCCAGTCAATGTTAACATCTTATAGAACTTAACATGTTAATAAAACTGGTTTCTTACTTGCTAAATAGAAGAGTAAGAGCAGGAATTATTGAAGATAAAAATTCATTTTAAATGAGCTATTCTTGTTGAAGTGTTTATGCACTTTTCAAATTAAGTGCATGAGAAGTTAAACTTTACCACTGCAATGCTGCCTAGGAGGTTATGATATATTGCCTGTTACTGTGGAGCCAGATCTTGGAATAGACATAGAAAATTTTGTGTGAAAGAGCACTGGGGGGAGAGAGAGCCCTTAGCAGTTTTAGCTCAAGGTTTTTAGCCATTTGCACTCTTTTTTTCATATATATGGTATTTTTTCCTAAATTATACTGTTAACTGCTTAGAATGGATCTTATTTGTTTTGTTAATGTGGGTAAAATCGGGTTAACATTAAAACTTTGAAGTCTAAATACCTTTCCAGTAGAAAGACTGTAATGCATGTCTTCTAGGATTTATCCCTCCATTTGTTGATCTAATAGCAAGAAAAATTAACAGACAACGGAGTGATCTTCTAAACTTTGTGCATTGTTTTGCAGTGAGTAGATAATGAAAGGCATTGTGGTGCCTTTTGTGTACTGGTGAAACGCATCCTAATTAATATGGATTTATAGTAGTAAGAATTTAGCTTTAGATTTAAAGTTCATGTTACTTTGCTGAAGAGGCTATAGGGTTGCAAGTATGTATAGGTGCAAAATAATAACTTTTCATTCTCGTAGCAATAAATTAAGTTAATGCTGCCTTTTTTCCTCCTATAGTTAAATATTTAAAAAATTGTATATTGCAAAGAGCTCAGATTTCTCCAAAACCAGTATTTGCCTTTTGGTAGGACTCAACCTGATTTGAAAAATCATGTGAAACAAACCTAAAGTGAAGTTTCATAATATCTTTGCTTCAAGAGTGAATGCCTCAGGTACGGATGACGTGTGGGTTTCAGGAGCTTATAATTTTTGCAGGTTAAATACACTCAAGGGGGGCTTGAAAACCTTGAGCTATCAAGAAAGTATTTCGCGCAAGCGCTGAAGCTTAACAACCGAAATATGAGAGCTTTGTTTGGACTTTACATGGTAAGCACAATTACATATTTTCTAAGTTGTCATTTTTATGTTGCATATTTTTATGCATGTATATTATCCTTTATCGTTTTGGCTTGTTTGGTTTTTTGTTTTGTTTTGTTTTTCTGTTGGTTTAACAGATTATTAACACTGTTTTTAAATACTGACAAGACAATCTTATGCCTGTAAGTACTCCTTACTTGGAGTGCTCTTAACCTTAAAGTCTTGTTTTCCAAAGAATTATAATTATTGGCACATGAAGGTAACTTCATGAATAAGGATTTAAAGCCATACTCCTCTCTACAGGATGGTGAGCTGCTGAAGAGTACCAGTACAGTGTGATGGCTGCTTTTATTTTTAATTTTTAAGTAGCCTTTTTAATCTACCTTTTGACTCCTTATTTCTTTGTAATGCTGTTTCCAGGCTTTAGGATCTGGTTTTGCTGTGATTGCTGCTTTTGCACTTGACAGACATGCCCAATGTTTGTAGTCCCCCAAAGAATGTCCATAACCCTGGTAAATGCTCCACAAAGGCTTTCAGCTGTACATGCCAAGGAAACTGGTCAGTACTTCATCAAATTCAGGAAACCAGAGAGAATTATGCCCCATCTTAGGTCTCTGATCTTGTACTATATCACAAATTCAATTCATGTGGGCATGGCTTCGGAGAATGCATTCCCGAGTTTGTGGAGGCTGCTTCTCTGACAGTATTGCTCCTTTCCTGTTTCTGCAGCTAGTTTCAGGGAAATAGCTGTAAGGGAACGTTCTTTGAGTTTGAACTGTATTATTCATGTAGCCATTTGCTTCCATGCTCCTTTTTAAAACCTTCTCTGGAGGTTCTTCATTGGTACATAAGAGGAGGGTTCTTGTGGTTCTTTGCATTCAAGTACTTTTGCACTCAGGTGTTGTGGGAAGGATTAGCAATGATTCCTTACAGAGTCATTTTATTTATATAAATTAAAGTCTCTGAGATTAAGGAATCTTTTCTTATTTTCTCTTTTTTTTTGGATGTAGTTTATGTATAGTCTTACCTGCTTTTCTGATAGGAAAAAATGTCATGGTTTTAATGGCAATTTGAACACACAAGTGATGTATTTTATAATATCTCTGGTAACAAATTGAATGGGGAAAACTAATTCATAACTCTCACTTCAGGAAAATATATGGGATTAGCCGATCATGTCCAGGTTTGGTTCCTAACTTGATACACAACTGAATTGAACTGAAGTCTGGTTTAGCTTTAATTAGAACAAACAATTGTTTAAAAAGTTTAAGCTAATTCTCATTTAAGCTAATTCTCATTTAGATGCTGTTTACCAGTAAGTGGGATTTTTTTAAGTTTTTTTTCCACTGTTGCTCTGTGTGGGGCTCTGAATGCAAAGGTGCTGAATGCTCTCAGTTAATTTCACGTACATCTATTTTACAGTTACGCTGGTTTTATTTTTGTATTCCTAGTCTGCCAGCCATATTGCCTCCAACCCAAAAGCAAGTGCAAAAATGAAAAAAGATAATATGAAATATGCCAGCTGGGCAGCCAACCAAATAAATAGAGCATACCAGGTTAGTACATCAGTGTTTTTACTCTTATCATGCTCTGTAGTTCTTTTCTGCACTTTCATCAGCTGCTGCTCAAGAGGCTAGATACGACATGTGTAAATCGACATAATTTGGTTGGATTTTTTATGTTCTACTTGTGGTTTGAAGTCCTGGAAGCTTTAATGAATATAAGGTTGGTATTCTACAGTTATTAATTACTATTGTTTACTTACTAGCTTTAACCAGATTTCTACTAACATTAACTGAATGGACACTAGTGCAATGCTGATCTCCAAGACTTGGTCCTACAGCTCAGAATTTTAATAAAACTTGGTGTGTCTTAATTCTTAGAGTGACTTGGTCTGTTACTAGCAAACAAATTGAAATTCTGGAATTTTATTTTCCTTTGGTTTATTCTGACCTTTCAAAATCATATTTAATGGTGTTCCTAATAATTATCTTAATAATTGTGACTGAAGTTGGTTTTGCATACTTTTATAGAAAAATGCCTATTGATTTGTGAAAATGTAGGCTTTGTAGGCCACAATCAAAGCTTACTGAACTCATTAGGAGGCTTTTCAGGTATTTGCAGAGTTACGCATAAATAACTATTTTGCTTTTGCATTATAAGTCTCTGTATTTTTTCTATAAGTATGAAGGAAAACAGGTTTTAGCTCATAGGTTCTGCTGCCCATGCATCCCAAAGTATGTCTGACTCCCTTACAGCTGTTCTTTATGACCTGCCAGTCAAAGTTCATGTATAGGTAATCCTGAACATCAGCATCATACTGTTATGTTCTCCCAATAACTTTTTCTGAGCAAAAATGTTGGTATTAAATGCAGAGACTATATATACACGTAACACTCCTTTCTTTCTGTAATATTTCAATATCAGAACCCAATATTTAATCTTTCTCTTGCTGCTACTGTCTCACAGTTAATACTACCAAGTGGCCTTTGGACCAGCTCCATCTATTATGGAATTAAATTAGATTTTCTTTTATGACCAATGCAGTTCATTCTTAATAGAGTATTTCAGTTCATTGCCAGAAGTACAGCTTCTTGTGGCTGATGTGGTTTTGATGTATTACAACTTTGAAGTATTTTTCCATTTACCCTGATTGGCCCTGTAGCTTCTGACTGTACTTTACAGTGAAGAATATTGTATCCCTGAGGACATAATTAAGCGTTTTATACTTGTGTGCCTGAAGTTTATTTCTCTGGTTTTCTCTTTAAAATTACTCCCTGCTTTTCATTAATTTACCTGCTCACGACAATAAGGTATGTATGAATTACCAACTTTGTCTCATGTCCCGTAAATAAGTGGGTCTTCTTTTGACTTCAGTATGTCTGACATTTCCTGTAATGGAAAACTCAAGTTTGACTCAAGTCAAAAACACAACAAAACAAACAAACAAAACTCAAACCCTTGAAGAACAGAATAGACAATGGATTCACTGTTGATAGAACAAAACAGGTTTTAAAAGATGTGTGAATTTTGAAAATAGTGGAAACTATTATTCATGCTTTGCATCTCGAAAAAATGAACTGTTAGAGTGGTTCTGAACACATATTGCAAGTGAATATTATGACTGAAATTTCCAGGTCCAGTTCTACCACCAGTAGACATTTGCTAGCACTTCTGGGAAACAACCCAAAGGATACATCAGGATGGAAGAGTAGAACCAGTGTTGACTGTGGAATGCAGCATACCAATATTAAGACCTAGAGAAAGGCATCTTCTGATTCTAAGTGTAATGAAAGTTTAACTATGACAGTTTGTAGTTACATGACTTACAGCCAGATAAGCTTGCCTCTTTTTATTTTTCTTTCTTTTTCCCTCCAAATGGCTTCCTGTTAACATCACAACAGGACTTGTGTTGGGGAGTGGAGGGGGTTTCTGGCTGTGG
>JANHGB010009077.1:0-16037 GCA_026283785.1 Coracopsis vasa
TAGATCTCTGAGTTTGTATCAGTATTCAGATACAGAATTTTTGCTATTTGTATGGGTTGTTCCTGTATGTAATAAGCTTTGAAGTTTAATATTTTTCTGAAGTTTGGAAACAAAAGCACTGTTGGCAACAATGGGCTGACTGAGTTGCAATTCACTTGTATCTTGGAATATCTCTTCCTAAATCTATTGAAACAGTGGATGTTCTAGTGAAAATTTGGTATTTGTAATGTTATTTGCAGTGCTTTCTCATGGGTTTTCTAAGAAAACTTGTTTAATTCAGAAGATAGCTTGAAAAAGGTGAACTTTGCAAACTGCTGTTAGACTGACTTGGGCTTGTAATCAGTCAGTGGGACACTTAATCCTTAATTTTTCCAATTTTAGTGAAGCAACATCCAGCCACACACAGTTGTTTTTCCTGTTGTTACCCTTCTGTTCTCGGAGACTGAAGTTATGTTAGTGTTTGAAAATTACTGTAGGATGTGTGGGTTTAGAAGCTGCACACATGTTCAGTAGATGCAGTATGCTTTTGCTGCTTGCTCTGCAGTTATCCTGGGCAAATGCTCAGTATTCTCAAATCATGCTTGGATATGGTTTCTGGGCACAATAAAGGAAATGTATCCAGAAACATCTAAACAGTAGTCTTCCATGCACACATAAGTAGGAAGATCATGGCTCTTTTACTGGAGGTCCTAAGGGAAAGCTCATTCTGACATGAAGGGTTCAGTTTGTGTCCTTGATGCCTTGCTGCTTCTAACTTATAAGCAGGAAGTGTTTTAAGTTTACCTTTGCCCTTGCAAAAGGGGATCTGAAACTTTCAAATTAAAATGATTAAGTCAGGAGAGTTTCTGGGTTTTGGACAATCAGGTGGTCTCTCATGCAGCTTCTTTAAAAGGATCTGACACCTTAGACAGCAGCAGAATTAAGCAAAGTGAAGGCTAAGAATTTTGATTGGATATTCATTTTACTGAACAAAACTTATAAAAGCCTGAACCTGTTTCAGTATTGAATTGCAGATATGCTGGTGTCTGGAATACACATGTACAGAAGGGTTACTTTATGTATGTCTGCTAAAGGGCAAATAGGAAATAATCTCTTTGATGCTGTCAGAACAGGAATTGGGTTGCAGTAAGATACTGAAAGAGCATTTAGTGTTCTGTCAGACTGCTTTGTCCTCTTCATTTAAACTTAACATTGTGTAAATGCTTCATTTAATCTGTTTGCATGACTTCTTTGTACGAATAATCTATTGTTTTGCTCTTGGAAAAATGTTCATTTTTCTTTGTAGTGGGGCAGTTTTGGGACCAAGATGTAGATGAATATTTAATTCTGTATAGCTTCTAGAAAATTAATGTCTAGAAGTTAAGACCTTCTTTTTGTGTTGCATGTTACAGAAATATTTCAATGTTTCCTATCAGCCCGTGAAGTAGCTCGGAGTCGGGATCGAGATAGAATGAGCACTGGGACAGGGACTAGGCTTGATGATCCACCTCCTCAGTCTCAGCAGGAACGGAGAATCAGCACTGATCTGACAGAAGGTCAAGATGTGTATACTGCTGCATGCAACTCTGTGATCCACAGATGTGCCTTGTTAATCTTAGGAGTGAGCCCTGTTATTGAGGAGATCCAGAAACGAAGGGAGGATGGACAGTTACAGCAGCCTCCCTCTACTACTTCTGAGGGGATCGGACTCATGACAAGGTGGGGTTTCATGAATGCTTAGAATACTTAACTCTTCTCTGCTTCCTTTATCATTGATTAAATAATCTTGGTTTTCCTCTGAGGATTCTCAGACATTTTTAAAGGAGTTTTTTGCCTAGAACAATGGTATGCTTTTATTGAGAATAGTGATTTTGCTCAATTTACTTTGTCTACATTAACTAAACCTTAGCAAGAGTTCTAGTCTGTGTGGACCATATTTACTTTTCGAAGCTGGGCTTTAGTACTGAAGTCCAGAT
Organism: Coracopsis vasa; assembly: GCA_026283785.1. Taxonomy (NCBI): domain Eukaryota; kingdom Metazoa; phylum Chordata; class Aves; order Psittaciformes; family Psittacidae; genus Coracopsis; species Coracopsis vasa. The sequence goes on from JANHGB010009077.1 coordinate 1,956, forward strand.
CATCAGGTATACAGATAATCTGAGGTAACTGGAAAAAGTCCTCATTTTTTTCGTAAGATTGTGTGTTTGGATTTTTAATTTCCGTATTTGTATTTTCTTGAACTTTAGCAATGCCCTATATAATAGTGTCCAAAAGACATTTGTAGGGTATGTTTAAAGGCAATAGTTTCAAAGCCTGTTAAGAAACATGTCATTTGTGGTCAATTTTTGTAAATATTCGTAACATATTGGTGTGTATTGATATTGACACTATTGTTAGGTATAGGAAAATAACAAAATCAAGCCAGACAGCACATTGAATTGAAGAAGTATATAATTTAAATAGTATAAGTACTACATAATGTATTTTAGTTTTCCTAACCTGAGATATTCCTGGTAACACGGTTTTGTTCTAAACTAGACCCATTTAAACATTTATTCTAGAGGTCTTTGTGTATTAGGATATAAAAGAGGAATTGTGTAGCTGATGCTACTATTTAACTCCTGAGTCTACTTAAAATTCCGGGGAGTTCAAAGGGAGATTGTATATATTCAGTACTCTTACTCTTTTTGCTTCTTTTTGGAAATCTCATCCCTAAAGCATGGGTGGTTGCCTCTGTTGTCAGAATGGCTTTCACTTCCAGCATATCAACTTTAGGATGCGTTTTAGGGGTGGGTTTTTAACAAGTTCAGTGCTTTTTCACCCACTTACTTTGTCTCTGTTTTCTTGCCCTCTCATCTCAGAAGTGTTTCTGTAATCTGTATGTAACACTTAGCAAAGCACTTGAATGATCAGTCATTTGAGGTTGTCATTTGCTCAGTTGACCTGTAAGGGTGTTAAGAAATAACAGGTTACTAATGCACTATATAAGCATAATAACTGAAGCCATCAGACCACTTTTTTCATCTTTGGTGCCATCTTGTGATGTTCTGTGATAGTCTGCTCCCAAATAAAACTGTGGTACCTGCTAAATTTGACTATCAACTCTCCCTTTTGCCTAATGCCAGTATTCTCTTTCTCTTTCTCTGTGTGTGTGTGTGGGTGTGTGTGTGCACATAAAGCAGAAGTGAAAGTCTTACTGCTGAAAGTCGCTCAATCCATGCAAACTCAAGCTACAGACTGATTAAGTCAAGAAGTGAATCTGATTTGTCTCAGCCAGAATCAGATGAGGAAGGTTATTCACTGGTAAGTAAACTAGCATTATGTACTTAGCGATTGTCAATATAATATTTAGATGGGAAGTACATTGTACACATTTGTTTAGTTCTGTGTTTAAGCACTTTAGCTTCTCTTCTAAAAACACCAATTTTTGAGAGAAAGTAATAGTGGTAATAAAACCAGTGGAAATGATAACTTTCTCATTTTCATGGGCGAGGGATGCATTTTAAATGCTCAAATACTGTGCATCACATATGTTCACCTAAAGAAATAAGCCTTTTATTCATCTTTTAATCTAGAGTGGAAGACGAAATGTTGATTTGGATTTGGCATCATCACACAGAAAGAGGGGTAAGTTTTACTATTTACCTAGTGAATATTGACCTAATAAATACGTTAGTATTTCTCAAGTTAAAATATGTTTGCAGTGAAATACAGTAAATAATGGCAATCAGGATGTCAAAACTAAGTGTTTAAAAAGAACATTTTATGTAACTAGTATATAACTAGTACCTGCTGCTTGTTGTCCTAAGTTCTGTTGCTTTGTGGCTTGGTAATAGTATTTCCTAGGTTGTAACTATTCTAGTTTCTAGAATTGCAATGCTCTTTTGGAGCAAGTGAGGATTTCTGTGAGGTGAGGTTAGGTGAAGAATGTGGAACTTCTCATTCTGTTTTCACTTACATGAATTCAGGCAGGACAAATTGCCAGGGAAGTTCAAGTGGAACACTCTACTCTTGTGTTAACAATGAACATTTTTAGCATAAAATATGCTTGAACATGGAAAACTCATATCCAGAAAATACTTCTGGTTTTGCATCCCTTCAGCAGCAGCACATTCACAGAAACAACCAACTGTTTCTTCCATTGCTCCAATACAAATCAGATTTTTAGCTTTTGTACTGCTTTTTGTTGCGCTGCATTGTGGGGCATCTCAATGAACTTCTTCACAGAAGGCAGTGGAGGGGGCAACGAATGTTTGTTCACACAGAGACCAGAAAGTGTCACTTCACGCTGGATGATGCAGAGTCTTTGCTAGAATCATGACTTATATCTATTGTATCTATAAAAATCTTGGTAAGAGGCATTAGGTTGAGTTATGATATGCCTTAATTGCAAGAAACCTTAATACTGTTAGGTAACCTAAGAGTTGTAGTTTAATAGCCTTCATCCTTAAGCAGAGTACTGAGAAGCTGCTTTCTTTTTTTGAAGTCTTGTAAAGCAAACCATCAGTGGCAGCACCCATTACACTTGAATTTGTAAATAATGTGGAAAGGAATTCCTTGTGCATGCACAAGTAAAGAAATTTACTAGAGCTGCTCATTCTCTGACAGCAGGATGTGTGTTGGCATTCTCAATGTTAGAAGATGGGATAGCCTCTGTCAGCACTCTGGTCTGCAGCGTATTCTTTGAAGCTGCCATTTTTAGCTTTGATATTAATCTGACACAGAGCTATCTCTGTGTTTTCCTCTATATCCTAAAAGTAATCCAGGAAATCATTTTGGGTTAGATCAAAGATACAATATATCTTATGGAGCTGTTGGTTAGACTTAGAAGGTTGTTTTGGTCACGGGCTCCAGGAAATGAAGAATAATGCAAGAACAGACTTTATCAACCAACTAACCTATAGAAGCTTCATATTACAGAAAAAGATTCTGCGCCAGATGTGTAACACTGAGGAGAAACAGAAGTAAATGCAGTTGTCCTCTCCAGAACCTCTAAAGAAGGTCATGTAGCTCATTTGCAAACAGAACACTGAGACAACATGTACAGATACCTGTTTTCTGGTACTAGGGGTCTTATTTGGTGTCCCATTGTACTTGCAGATTTTTTTTGGCAACTGGAAGTTAGTCAGCGTATAATAATGCAAACTATTCTACTTGTGCTGTGTGATATATCTGACAGTTTTGGCTGACACCTAGTACCAGACTCAGCCAGTGAATGCAGGGTGCATTTACAGGGAAGCATTCCTGATACTTATATCAAGGTCAGGAAGAGATCTACAGATCTGTGTGATCAAGTGGATGAGCTGTTCGGCTTGGTGCTATTTAAGGTCTTTGATTTGTTGTGAAATGTATCGTTTTGTGAATCCTAGTTGTCTTCTGAAGCTATCCTGAGGTTCTGGAGGGTTAATTTGTCCTCAGCTAAACTCTGCAGAGTATTTGATCCTTGCAAAGTTGTCAAAATAATATAGTGTGTATAGGGTATTGGTGAGTGGTTCCTTTGTAACAGGCAAGAGAGTAATTCCCTCTGCAATGGATTGGCTTCTTTTAGAATTTGTTTGTTGAATACATCAACTCATTATTAAAAAATCAGATTACATTTCCTTAATAAATGAATCTTGCTAGTGGTTATAGTCTAATTTTTATGGTATGGACATTTTTCCTATTCATAAATGGCAATATAGAAAACTAGCAGTAGAAAGACTAGTAATACTATAAGCTGTTCCTGTGGTCTTGCAGATGAGTATGGAAGGAAAGCCTTATCTTTTTACTCAGTTAACATCTTAACCACTCAGTCCATTCATTAATTATATTTTCCTTTGTTTATTGTATCTGGTCAGAAGTATGACTCTGATATTGCTACTTCAGCTTGAGGATCCTTTGAGTAACTTGTTCCTTGCTGTTACTTAGTTATTCATGAATTAGCAAAGTTTTCCTTCCATTCCTGTAAAAAGAAGTATTTTCAGTACTTTGCCGTAAGGGATGATGAGCACATTGTTATTTTCCCCTCATATCTAAGCCATTTTGGGGTATTTTTTGTTGCTTGGATTAATCTTTTTCAATTTTACAGATCCAGAGAGTGTGCCTCAAAATGTTGTACCTGTCCTGTACGGTACCTGCGGGCTACTATACACTGCATTAGAGACTTAACAGTAAAGAATGTGTATTTAGCAGTGCAGTCATGCGCATAGTTACAGAGAGTCCTCCAGTCTTGGCGTGTCATAAAAGTTAAATCAGTGAATTTCAGTGTGCTTGTGTGTACTGTAGTACTTCACTAACACACCTGGGCAACTCTGAAAAAAGCAGCAACTTGAATGAAATCCAAATTAAATTGAAATAATTTTGTGTACCTGTAATAAAATGAGTTCTGCATTTTGAAATAGAAAGATGGTGTTTGAGTGAGGGACATAAACACATCTTGGTGGATGCATAGAACTGTGTTAAGAGGGATATATATATATATATTCTCTAAAATAAAGGTGGAGAATTTGGAAGTCTGTTACCTCAGCTGTACTAATTCAAGAGTAAATATTTTTTCGCCCAAACTTTGCTGCTTGATACGGTTGTATTGATTGAGATGAGTCTGATCTTTTAAGTCTAAGTCATTCTGAAAAAGAGATTTTATGACTATGTTGCCTTCTGTTTCAAATGTCTGCTTTTGTCTTCTGATTCTTGCGTGGTGTAGTGTATTTACTCCTTTTTGGCCAGTTGAGCCCCAGAAAAAAGAAGAGCTTCAAGCAAGTAACTGATGGCATGTTTATATTTTTGTCTCTATAGCTTCCCTACATATTTTATGTGTGCGTTGCAGCTGTGCCACATTCATTTAGAAAACTCATTGTTACAAGCTGGCTTATAAGGACAAGTACACTTGTTTTCCTTTCTTTTCTGTTTTTTCACTGTAAGCTTCAAGTTTATTCTTATGTGCAATTGTTCATGTGATTGTAGAGGCTTATGGAAGTGCTAAGCTGCAATCAGTTCTGTGTAACTGATATTATACAGAATCATGCTAAGCTTTAATATACAATCATACTTCTGATTCTTCTATTGATATTTAACATCTTCAAGGAAAAAAAATTCCTTTTAGATTTGTGTGCCCTAATTCTTAAATGTTTTTAATTCTGAAGTTTACTGCTTTGACTTCTGATGTGTTTGTTTTTAAACTCTATACTTTCAGTTATAGCTTCTCTTGGTTTGCATATTTCAGAATTGTTGGACTTTTCTGCTAATTTCAAAGAATTTTAAATTGTACTTACAATCTTGCATTTCATACTGAAATGATCAGCTAAGATCTCATCTTCTTTCAAATATGAAAAAAAATAGATTTTATCTAATATGTTGTGGGGGTTTTTACTTATAAGATTTGACTGTCAAAACTAAATTTTCTTCTGAGGTTCTGTAGCTGGGATGCTTTAAACTCTCCTGCTATTGAAAGACTGTAGGGTTTAAGGACGCTTTTGAAATAGTTGTTGCTACATAGGCAACATTTTGTGGACTTGGTAGTGATTTAGCTATGCTTCCTATAGGTAATCTGAGGCTTCATTTATCTTTTCCTTTGGGCTCTGTTCACCATGCATGTGCCAGGAAACTCCATTTACATTAAAATGGGTATTTTAACACCCCCTTATTCTACTCTGTTCTATTTACCTTATGTTTCTCACCTCCTACTTTAGCCTATAACATAGTTTTTAATAGCTTTAAAGCAAATATTAGAATTAAAATTAGGGTAAGGTGGTATCTGTCTTTATTTTTAATATTGTCACCATGTATAAACTGTAAAATTGAGTAACAGTACTTCTTGAAATTCTTTCATAGTAAAACATCACAGTGCAGGGTGTTCTCTGTAAACCAGGTAATATATTGCTGTGCTACATAAACCAGCAGAAATTAGAAAGCGAGACTGCACTTTGAAAAGTAGTGTTTAATCTTAACTGTTGCATTATCCAGAATAAACCTCTGTGTGTATATTTCTGTCAAATACCTCATATGACCTAAGTACTGTGATGGTTTTCTGAAGCCGTTGCAATCCTTTTAGTAGCCGGTGTGAGGAATACCATACAAATACACACAAATATGATTTACAGAAAAGGAAATGGAATGTGAACAGGTTTTCATAGTTCACACACCTGACAATTTTTTTGGCTGTGGAGATTAACTACCTAATTTACAGAGGAAAAGCAAACTTTCACAGTATTCTGAATTTGTAAGTTGGGTGAAGGTGCAAATTGTGACCTGCAGGTTGGTTGGCAGAATATTAGCATTTTGCCTTTACCTCAGGAAAGGAATGGTGAGGAATGGTTGCAAGGAGAGTTGTCCTAAGTTCAAAACCTGATGTGTCTGCCTTTCCTTGTTCCCATGAGCAGCTGCTTACATGGCTGCTGCAGGTAGGCAGTGTTTAAAGTTGGTCCTGAAGCTAGTACCACTGGAACTCAACCTCAGCGATGAAAGTAAGCTTTCAGCAGATGAATTCTTTTGAAGTTGCTTGACTTTTGCCTGGAAACAGAGATGATAAATAGTGCTCGAGGTTGATGCCCTGCAGACAGGTGTTAAAAACTGAGGTGTAAATATTGATTTGTACAAGTACTGTGAAGAGGTTGTAATTCTCTAATTGGTACCTGTAGCATGTGCACAAGAGAGATGAATATTTAAAAATTCTATGTAGCTTATTTAAAGATAATTCAGACTAAATTTCAGAGTGAATTTAAACATGCAATAGATTTCCACATAGGTCTGCAGAATAACCTGTCTGTACAGCTGGAAGGTTCTTCTGAGCAGGGTCTGCCCTCTTGCTATGCCTTGCATAGCTCCAAATCGGCTAACGGCATTTACAAAAATAATAAAATACCAACTTCTGTGTTGATACGTACATTTAACTGATGCATATCATTTAACTGCTGATGAAGGTATGACTTTAGTGGCACTGCACTCGTTTGTACCAGGGATAGAGTTGTAGCAAAACTCTTCTGGAAATGAGATCAAATATATGGTGATAAGTAAGTTCCAGTACTGCAGATTGATGTCTGTTGCTCATTTGAAGTATGTTTATTAGTGATGGTAACATTTCAGGTAGTGTAATGACATGTAGATGTAATAATACTTGGAAATAGACCTGTGAAATTGCTAGATGACAGCTATAGATCTAATACGTGCTGCAGGTGGTATTAATGATACATGTATCTCTTTATCTTGAATAATAAAGTAAATGTTCTCTGTTAGTTTAAAATAAAAATTTACTGTTCCCTTTTGCCACCATGAATTATGTAAATACTTTATCCAAAATAACATACTTTTCAAAACCATTGAATCTATAGTGGCTTGATTAAAACCAAAGAATCCTCTTGGTTTATGGTTAGACCTTAAAATAAATAGCCCAAGTACACAGTTTCTGTTGTAGCAGATTTATTTTTTTTTTCACTCTTTTGTCATTTAGCTGCAAAGCATTTTTATTCAGTGTTCTAGCTTTAAGCTGAGCAGTTTGAGTGGCTGTTATCTTTTCGTTTTCTCACTTGGCAGCGCGTTGCAATACTGCTTAACGTAATTAAATACAGCCTTTCCTGTAGGGAAATTGCTGTAAATTTAAATCAAGTGGTTTGCTCTGAATTGCTTAATGCATGGTGTAATTAATATGAATATTCATTTTCCACCTGTAGCACTTCAGTCTACTGTCAAAATGTGTTACCTGGTGATTTGGAATTTATGAGCCTTCATTATATCTATCTTTAGGAGCGATACACAGTCAAGTGGAACCTTTAAGTGACTCATGGGTTCGACTAAAACACAGCAGAGACTGGTTATACACATCCTCCTATTCATTTGTCGAGTCCGATTTTGATCTCTCAAGATCCCTTGGAGTACATACTTTGATTGAAAATGTTGTCAGCTTTGTAAGTGGCGATGTGGGAAACTCGCCAGGATTTAAGGAACCAGAGGAAAGTATGTCCACCAGTCCACAAGCATCAATAATTGCAATGGAGCAGCAGCAGTTGAGGGCTGAGGTAAGTTTCAGTTTAACATCTTTTCTTATTCTTCATAAATTATGCTCATTTTATGGTTTCTTTTAAATCATAGTCCAAATTCTGCCTATTTAAAGACACTTTCTTTTCTGTTAAAGTATCTTAACTGGAACTGGGAACTTAATGTAAATAAGCTCTGAAATGAAACTAAAAAAATAAGTCAATGAGAAAACAGCTGCCTCAATTCATTTTCCCTCACAGCTGGAGGTGATCTAATTTCTAAGGATATTTGCTACTTAGTTAATACTGTCTTTTGCCTGCCTTTATTTTTAGCTTCGTCTGGAAGCACTTCATCAAATTTTAGTGCTTCTATCAGGGATGGAAGAAAAAGGCAGCGTGCCTTTAATGGGAAGTCGTCAAGTACCAGGATTTCAGTCTTCTTCATTGCTTACTTCTGTTAGACTACAGTTTCTTGCTGGCTGCTTTGGTTTGGGCACTGTAGGACATGTAGGCACCAAAGGAGAAAGTGTAAGATTGCATCACTACCAGGTAAGTACTTCAGTAATTTCTACTATTTCAATAACTGTGTGATTATAACGTATCTATTCTTATTCTAATTTATTTGTTTGACCCAGGATGGTATCAGAGCGGCCAAGAGAAGTATTCAAATTGAAATCCAGGTGGCTGTGCACAAAATTTACCAGCAATTATCTGCTACATTAGAAAGAGCTCTGCAAGCTAATAAGCATCACATAGGTAAGTAAAACCCAGTTTTGCGCAGTATTTCCTCTAATATACAGTACAACAGTTTAACAAAGCAGGCTTTGATATTAGTGCCCAGAACTCACTGACGTGTCTGACTGACAACTTTTGCTGGAAGAGAGAAGCTTTTTAACTTCGCTCTGTCGTAATTTTCTTCAAGTGTTAGGCCTTTTTATTTTATGACTTTTAAATGTTGTCAGCCTTTCTCTTCCACGTACCTCAGTCTTCTACAGTCACTTGTGTCTTCAGCGCTTCCAAGTGATTTTTAGGTTTTTCAGGGGTGAGCAGTTTTCTGAGGAGATCAACTCTCCAATCTTTTTTCCTTCAAGTAAACTTTCTTTAAATCCAAAATCAAAGAGCACGGCAATTTGCCTGTTTTGAAAGCTCTTTTTCCTGTCCTTCTATACCCAGATATTGTGGTGTGCTTTTCTGTCCTTAAGGAGTAACTGGAACTCTGCCCCTCTTTGTGCCTTTGTACATGTACTGGCTGAGAGCTTCAGTACAGAAGAGAGTTCTGTAATCGTTGGTAGAGCCTAATGAGCATTCTTACCTGAATTGTTTTGTTGTTTCACTAAGAAATTTCATGAAAATCTGCTTTAAGTAGAAGTGAAAAATGAAGCATTTCACCAAGTTATCATTATGCTAGAGAGAAGATTCTGGTTTGAGATATAGCCTCAGAACATTTACATCACAAACCAGTTCTACATCATATTCTTCCTTGGACAACCTTGACATAGAAGTTGCATTGACTTAAGGGGAGCTACAAGGGTACATCAGAAAGACTACCTTACATTGACGAACAAAGAATGCTAACCTTTTCCTTGATAATTTATTTTATTAAATTTTATTAAAAAATAATCTGTTGCTCTGTCCTAGTATTATTACTCTAAACAGCTTATTAATTAAGACAACTTTATTTTAATCTTAGAAGCACAGCAGCGTCTTCTGTTGGTAACAGTCTTTGCTCTCAGCGTCCACTATCAGCCTGTTGATGTCTCCTTGGCCATTTCCACTGGTCTGCTGAATGTGCTATCACAGTTGTGTGGCACAGACACCATGCTAGGACAACCACTGCAGCTGCTGCCCAAAACTGGTATTTCTCAGCTCAGCACAGCTTTGAAAGTAGCCAGTACAAGACTGCTTCAGATCCTCGCTATCACCACAGGGTAAGTGTCGGATGCTCCCTTTCATATAGAAAACCTAATTGTTAAGCTTTTACAGTATCCTTTAAAAATAACTTTTCTTTTGTGTGAGCTTCCTTTAGGGCAATAAATGTTCAGAGGTATATAAGTGAAGTGGGGGAAAAAAAGAGTAGTCACTTTATAAGAAAGGTGCATGTAAGACTGATAAATACTTTTAAAAAGTGAGGAGTTTGGGACCAAAATAGTTGAAACCTTACGGACTATAAACACTGTATTCTCATATTCCCCATTTTGCTTCTTTGGCTCTGTATCTAGATCTAGTCAGTTGGTATGATGGTGCTTTATGTTGCTGTATAAAAGTCATTTGTGTAAAAGCAATGCTGATGGTGTGGTGGGAGTTCTTTAGAGCAGTACATTGTGCCTCTTTTCAGAATATACAATATTCTTCTGAGGAATCCTGGCCTCTGCCAGACCACAGAACAACACTCAAATTCCTGTCAACACTTAAATATTTAGTTTAACTTAGTAAAGAAAAAAACAGTAGAGAAAGTAATTTCTACTTGGAGCAAGAGTATTATTTGATATCCTGTACATGCATCTTCATTTCAGTGTTCATACAACACATTGTGTTTACCTGCCAAATCTGTTACATAAAAAACCCTCTATAACCTACACAAAAAGCCCCAAACCAACCCAAACCCACAAACCCTAACCCCATCTCTGGAAGCTGTAACAGGATTATGTTTAACTGAGTAAACTGTTTTTTCCCCTAGGATGTACTGGAAATGTGTCCCTTGATTCTGAAGATTGGACAGTTTTAAAGTGTCTTAAAACCAGGGTTCAAATAAGAATAATGTGCCAAGCATATGGTTGAGGATGAGCGAAAGTAGCCTGCTGCAGTAGAATGAATTAGAGTTAGTGCTGTGGTAGACCCAGTTGTCACTGGCTCTGCGTTTGCAGTTTTGTATTCATGTTGTTGTTCCTTGGGTCAGCTCTGAAATACTCTTCATTTTACCTTTCTTTTTTTTTGTGGGTGTGTATAGAACCTATGCTGACAAGCTGAGCCCAAAAGTGGTCCAGTCTTTGCTGGATTTATTATGCAGTCAGCTGAAGAACTTGTTATCACAAGCTGGTGTGATGCTTATGGCTTCCTTTGGAGAAGGGGAAGGTGAGGAAGATGGAGAATCAAAAAAGGCAGATTCCAGTGGGGAAAACGAGAAGAGGGACTTCAGAGGTAATTATCTGGCATCATTGCTGTTAGAATTTTGAAATACTAGAAAATAATAATGAAAGAAACCACAGAATGCTGAGGCCCTCACCTACTTTACTGTATTTTGACTATTGTTGGGTCATTCTTAACTCTGTAAACTAGATTAAGTCAATTCATCAAATAACTTGTTGCTCAGTTCAGATTTACATAGACACAATGCATTAAGTAATTTACAGTTAGGGTAAGAATTACACCATCTGGTTTGGAGTTAGGAGGAGAATACGGGTTTCCTTGAAAAATGAGTTATTGGTAGTGGTGCTTTTCATAAATGAGTTCATAGGAATTATCTAAATTTCAGACTGCAAATAAATATAGCTTAGTTCAGGCATTGGTTGTATTTGCTTTGTATTATGCAGTTTTTGTGGTCTTAGTGGATAGCAAAAGGTTAACCCTACCTTGTCATCTTAATCTGACAAAAGGTTTTCTGAAATCTTAATATCTTCACATAATTTACAGTCCCTTAATGAGCATTTTGAGTTTCTGTGGAAATCATGTGTTTGAAAAAAATTTTAGTTGTAGCTTTGTTTTAGGTGTACATATGTTTTTGATAGTGCTTATGATTGTCTTACCTTATAAATAATGCAATGGCTGATGAATTCATAAGATAATTAATTAGAAGTTAGAATCTAAGGTCTTTCTGCAAGCATTTCCTTGTTAAAACTGCCTTGAAATATGAACCAGGGGTGTGATGAGGTATAGTGTTTAGTATCAAAAATCCCCGTTAAGCGAAAACATGCTTAGAGACCAGTGGTTACATTTTATATTAGAGGGACATGTATAAATAATTGTGTGTGTTAGATTTATGTGGCAAGATTTGGGTAGTGGGGGGGAACTGCAGGGGTGGCTTCTGCAAGAAGAAATCAGGAGCTTGCCCTCATGTTTGGAGTTTCAGCCAGGTGCAAAATGGACCTGCTTCTGCCCAAGTCTGAGCCAGTTGGTGACACTGGTGGTGCCTCTGTGGTAACACACCTAGGAAAGTGTATAAAGTGCCACACAGCAGCTGTGTGAGAAGGTGTTTTAATTTTTTCCTACTCTATTTTTTATAGAAAAGAAATTAAATGACTCTTCCCAAGTGGAGTCTGTTTTGCCCATGTTGGTAACTGGTCAGTAATCTTCTGGCCCATATCTTGACCCATAAGCTTTTAATCTTACTCTCTCCTGTTTTGCTGAGGAGCAGAAGTCAGAGAGCAGCTTGAAGGGCTCCTGTCAGCTAAACAAGTTTTAACAGCCAGCCGTCCTGTCATAACTGATCATTGTATTTTTACTTAGAGAACAGTTTGTTGCCAGTAACAAGGACCGCTTCTAAGGTTGTCATAATAAGGTTGTAAATGAAAACTTTTAATTTAACTTCCCAGCTGCCCTCCGAAAGCAACATGCAGCAGAATTGCATTTGGGAGACTTTCTTGTTTTCCTGCGTAGAGTTGTGTCTTCAAAAGCAATTCAGTCAAAAATGGCATCTCCAAAGTGGACAGAAGTACTTCTTAACATTGCTTCTCAGAAGTGTTCCTCAGGTATGATCTTTCCAAAGTGTGCTTAATGGTTACTTGCATTTCTGTAGTGCAGTTCCTAAAAATAAGTCCTCTTAGAACACACATTACATAGTGAGCAACTAAGACTAACTTCAGTAGATGTATGCAGGTTACACTTGAGAGACTTGTGCACTGGTGGCATGCAGCTGGCATCGTAAGTGCGTGCCTGACGCAGAAGTCACTTTCAGATTATTAACATCTTGTTCCATCTTTAGGAGTTCCATTGGTTGGCAATTTGAGGACTAGACTTCTTGCACTTCATGTATTAGAAGCTGTATTGCCCGCTTGTGAATCTGGTGTTGAAGATGATCAAATGGCTCAGGTCTTTATATTTTGTTATAAGCTTTTACACCTATTTCTTCAGAAAGTCTCTGTAAACTTCTGAATGTTTCATAGGTTTGCTCAGAATTCAGATAAAGTGAGGCTCAGTGTAGATATTTGCTTATCTAAGAGCATTGAATATTTTGAAATTTATACCTAGAAAGCAAAGTAAAACAATGTCATTGTATTTGTTGTCCTCTTCTTGGATTTGAAATGATCTAAATTGTATTCTAATATGCCAGGTTGTTGAAAGGTTGTTCTCACTTCTGTCTGACTGCATGTGGGAGACTCCAATAGCTCAAGCTAAACATGCAATTCAAATAAAGGAGAAAGAGCAAGAAATAAAGCTACAGGTAATGATGCTTTTACCTTCTCTCTTGACTAAATGTAACTGAGTTACATTTACCACAGATATTCTGTCCTGTTTCTCGTAGAAGCAAGGGGAGTCAGAAGATGAAGATGAGAATCTTCCCATACAAGAAGTGTCCTTTGACCCTGAGAAAGCTCAGTGCTGCATAGTGGAAAATGGGCAGGTTCTAACTCATGGAAGTGGAGGTAAAGGATATGGTTTAGCATCCACTGGAGTTACTTCTGGGTGTTATCAGTGGAAGGTAGGTTGCATACTTGTATTTTGGAAATACACTGTGATTTATAAGCAAAAGCTACCTGGTTTTTTTCCCTTATGGCAGTATTCTTGAGTAAATGACATCCTGACAGTATTAGGTTTCTGGTTGGATTCAATGATCTTCAAGGTCTTTTCCAGCCAAAATCATTCTAGGATTCTGATTTTCAACCCAAAGTGAAGAGTTTCTGGCAGCTTTTAAGCACAGCCATTTTGATATTTCAGTACACAGATTGTACTGTGAATGTGCTTTGCGCATTTGTAGAGGTGGTGTTACTTGTCCCTAAGATCCACAGTCAGCACAAACGTGCATTCTCTTTGCAAAAGTTATCCACTGAAATACATAGATTTTGACTTTTTTGTCTAGAAAACCTCACAAAACATTTTCTTTTCTCGCAAAAAGACACATCAGCCTCTCTGACTGTTAATGCTTCCTCTGGAGTGATTTTTTCAGGAATATAGATACATACACAATTGTAGTCCTTGTTAGTACAATCTTGGAGCATATCACTTTTACTTCTGTTTTAACTTGAATCTATGTATATCACTCACTGTTAATGCGAGGAGTAGAGCTTATTTATTTCTGGAATATGACTTTTAGCACTTGTAACTCTACTTCTGAGTGTG
>JANHGB010009077.1:16137-65755 GCA_026283785.1 Coracopsis vasa
AGTGTGTATGTTTTGAGTCCAGAAAAGAACCCGGGTTTTTTCTGCATTTATTGTCTTGATTACTAGTAGTTTATGTTTAAATGACCTTACACACCAAGATGTTAATTTTAGAGGAAGAGCATAATTTTAGCTTAATAGTTTTTACTTATTAAAAGGTTCTGAGTAAAAGTAGTGTACATAAATCCGTGTACAGTAAATTTTCATTGCCTTGTTGTGTTAAAACATCTGTTCTTGACTTTTTTCCCTGTTTGTTTTGTTTTGCCTCGTAGTTCTACATTGTGAAGGAGAATCGAGGCAATGAAGGAACATGTGTAGGAGTTTCTCGCTGGCCAGTACATGATTTTAACCATCGCACTACCTCAGATATGTGGCTGTATAGAGCCTATAGTGGTAACCTTTATCACAATGGAGAACAAACTTTGACTCTGTCCAGCTTTACCCAAGGAGATTTCATCACATGCGTATTAGATATGGAAGCAAGAACTATTTCATTTGGTAAAAATGGAGAGGTATTTAACATAAAATGGTTCTTTTGAACAGTAATTTGGCATGGATATTTTATATAAAGTGAAGTGTGATAGTTAAGTGGCAGTTTCAATACTTACAAAGACTATAATACAAGTATAACTTTGTCATGTTTCATGTATTTGCTTGTTAAGGTGTTTGAAATTTAAGGGTTTTTTTTGTTTTTTAACTAGGAGCCAAAACTAGCTTTTGAAGATGTGGATGCAGCAGAGTTATACCCTTGTGTTATGTTCTACAGCAGTAATCCAGGAGAGAAGGTAGCTTAAATGTTCATCTGTACAGGTGTACTGGTTTGTGCTGGGATCAAGTCAATATTCTTCATCACAGCCCATATGATGCAAGGTTTTGGGTTTATGACCAAAGCTGTGTTGATAATTCACAGTGGTTTAGCTGTTATCGAGCAGTGCTTATATAGCATCAAGGCTTTCTCAGTTTCTCACCATGTCCCTCCTAGCCGCAGGTTGGGGTGGCCAAGAGGCTGGGAGGGAGTGCAGGTGATCATCTCACTTAAACAGACCAAAGGAATATTCCATACAATATAACATCACGCACAGCAGTAATACTGTTGGGAAGTTTGCCAGGGGTTTCTCTTGCTCAGGGACTGTCTGGGCATTACCTGGTGGTAAGGGATTGCATTTTGCAGCACTTGTTTTTCTTTGTTTTGTTTTATTTAGTCTTGTTTTCTTTTATTTATGAAACTTCCTGACTTCAACCCACAAGTTTTCTAAATTTTGACCTTCTGATTCTCTTCACCATCCTCCTAAGGGAGGTGATCAAGTTGCTCTGTGGGGCTTAGCTGCCTTACTGGGGTTAACACTTAATAAGAGGTCAGAAGTTTATCCTTTTCCATCTGTTCTTCTGGGTGTCAGGGTTATGGATGTTGGGGGTTTTGCAGGTTAGGGATGGTAGCTAGCGAGTGGCGAGAACATCACTGATTATTGATTTTGGTTTATGATATACACTGTCTTACTTGCACACTACCTAGACTTCTCATAAATTCCTCTCTTGTGCAATCTACTGTAAATTTAAAATGTATTTTATTATTTACAATTGATTTACAGACTTAGCATTCTACACACAATATTGCATTCCCAGTGAGAATGCAGTATTAGGAATTCCTGGTAGTATTACATGAGAAACCATGAACTGTTGTAATTTCAGCATCCTTGAGTTTGAAGGGATGCAGGTTTTGATCAGTGTTGAGGTGGATTTCCTAGGGATCCTAAGCAGAAAAAGGCAGTGATAGTAATTTTTTCTGTTTAGCAGGTGACTCCTGTATTTAAATAAAATGAGCTTCTTCAGGAACATTGAGAAGATAACTTTTAAACTGTTCTCTTTAAACATACAGGTGAAGATCTGTGATATGCAGATGCGTGGAACACCTAGAGATTTGCTGCCTGGTGACCCCATCTGTAGTCCTGTTGCTGCAGTGCTGGCAGAAGCCACTATCCAACTCATTCGTATCCTTCATCGCACAGACCGTTGGACACACTGCATCAATAAAAAAATGATGGAAAGACTGAATAAAATCAAAACATGTCTTAAAGAAGCAGGCCAAAAGCTGAAGAAGAGTCGCTCAATTCAAAGTCGAGAAGAGAATGAGGTGAGAGAGGAGAAGGAAAATAAAGAGGAGGAGAAAAGCAAACACAGTAGGCATGGTCTGGCTGACCTTTCAGAACTGCAGCTGAAGATGCTCTGTGTGGAAGTATGGCCTGTTCTAGCAGTAATTGGTGGAGTTGATGCTGGTCTTAGAGTTGGAGGTCGATGTGTACACAAGCAAACTGGACGTCATGCCACCTTGCTTGGAGTAGTGAAGGAAGGCAGTACATCCGCCAAGGTCCAGTGGGATGAAGCAGAGATTACTATCAGGTATGCTCATTTCCTACACTTTTCACAGTCTAGTGGTGTTTTGTGCTTCAGAATCTTCAGAAGTAACATACATTTTGCACTAGAGTCATGCTGATCATTTATTTCAAGCTTAGACTGCAAAATTTAGCTTTTTAAAACAAACAGATAAAATATTTAAGTTTTTATGGTATCTGGTAATAAAAAGTATATAAAAAATTAAGTTGATAGGTTTGCACTGATTAAAGTATAATTAGACTTCTTAGTTTTGTCCTGTAGATTTCAGAGTTGGCATGTGACAAGACTTGCCAGTTTTCCTAGATTTGAAATGAGGATTGCTTGGTTTAGAGTTGGTATGTATTGGCTGGCTAAAACATTATTCCTGTCTTAATTTACTACAGCTTCTTGATTATGTCTGTGAATAACACAGATATGTACTGGGGGTTAGTGCAAATGCCAAACCTGATTGTGAAGAGAGCCCTGATTTGGTTTATCAGAGTTGTGAGAACTGATGTCTGCTATATTGTCATTCCCTAATTAGGGAACTGGAAATTGTTCTGTGGGGCTTGTGGAGTGGTTAAAGTCAGGAAATTGGAGGATTCTGTTCTTTATGGTGGATTGGATGATGGTATTCAAATCAGTGCTGCTTCAAAGTAGTGTTTCTTCATTCTGTGTCCTGCCTTAGAGAGCTGAAAGAGTGCCCCTGTATTAGGTGTTAACACTATGAAGTTGTTCTGCAGATGATGGTGAAAACTGGGGAGGAGGCTGGAAGGAGATACTCCTTTTTCCACTGATCTTGCAGATGTGCCTTCAAAGGGAAGGCACTGGGAAGGAAACTTGAAATGTATCTGGTGGCTTCTCTGGGCTCCCTGGTGCTCTCACAGGAATTGCCTGTGGTTTTAT
Source organism: Coracopsis vasa (assembly GCA_026283785.1). Lineage (NCBI taxonomy): Eukaryota > Metazoa > Chordata > Aves > Psittaciformes > Psittacidae > Coracopsis > Coracopsis vasa. The sequence continues at coordinate 19,411 of JANHGB010009077.1, forward strand.
GTGGAAAAGATTTGATTCAGTAAATTTCTTAAGCTCCTCCTGGCTATAGTTGAAGCGTCATCTTCTGGAGAAATTAAGCAATAATCATTTTTTTGCCACCAGTTACATTCTGAAACAACCGAGGTCAGTTCACCTCTTAGAACTGTTGCATGATGCCTAGTTTGGCTTTCTGCAAAGGCTGTCATCACTTTAACAATGTATGAAGTGCAGTTGATTGTTGAGTTTAGCTCCAGATACAAATTTTCATGTATGCCTATGTGACAGTATAGCCTTAAAGTAAGTGTCTTAAAATAATTTGGCATTTTAGTTGAGTGAAGCTTGAACATAGGCAAGCTCTTGGTAATGCATTGAATAAAGTTCAGAATGTACCTTCTTAATTAAAACAGGGCTCAAGCTTGCTTTCATTTTTAGGTAGAAGTTCACATAAGATGGGAAAACATTTTAGGATAACAAAAGGAAGATTTAGACGTCCTTTATCTGGTAGATGTGTAGGTCCTTTCCAACCCTAATTATTCTATGATTCTATGTATGGAAGTATAGGCTGGTGAATTTTTATCCTGCTTATAGTGAAAATCAGTCAAGTGTAACAGTCCTAAATGTTAACAAAATATCACTGAGTATAGATGGACAACATATATTATGTTTGTCCCTTGGGTTTTCTGACCTGTTCTTAAGCAGTCACTGTCCTCTCCATGTAACCTGCCCTGGCATAACCAGAGATGAAATTATCGGAAGCTATCAGTAGTGTGCTCCTCATGATGAGTAGTTTGAACAGGAACATTGAGTCAAATCAAAGCTTTTCCTTGATGTGAAAAAAGTTTTGGAGTGTTTTCTTTCTAAACTTTTATACCTGTTCACAAATTCAGCTCAGGTGTGATGGTAAAATTTGGCTCAAGGTGGTTTTTCATAGTAAGAGGCTGTTATATGTTTCTAAATAATTAGCAAAAACCTCTTTTAGCACAGCATTGATAGCTTCTGTGGTGCTTCTGGGGTTTAACACTTGCTGTTGAAACCCCGTGCATGCGTTGTTGCCTTTACTCTGATACCATATCTCCCTGTTTTTCTGATCATAACCTCATTTTCCCCTGTTTCCATTTAATTTTTAGAATTGGTTTGTTTATTTTACTAAATATATTTTACATCTTACTTTGCCTACATTATTTCCTGTACTTTCCTCCTGTCTCTCCCTCACTTGCTTTTTCCTGTGTCATTCTGATCTTTATTAAAGCTTCCCAACTTTTTGGTCGCCTAGTGATACTCCATTGTATAATCTGGAGGCCTGCGAACCGCTGCCTTTTGATGTTGCAAGATTTCGTGGGCTGACAGCTACGGTGTTGCTGGACCTTACCTATCTGACTGGTATTCATGAAGATACAGGAAAGCAGAGCACCAAGAGACATGAGAAAAAACACAGGCATGAATCGGAAGATAAAGGGGAAATGGACCAAAAAACAGAGGGTGATGTTGGATCAGATACACGATTAGGACAAAGTGCTGATGATAACAAAGGACATAGTGCTACGAGCTCTAAGTCGGAAAATGAAATTGCTTCTTTTTCCTTAGAACCATCAACACTAGGTATGGAATCCCAACACCAACCTGCTGAGGGAAGAAAAAAGAATCACGAACATACTCCAAGAAATCATGACATAGTGCAGTCGGAAATCAGAGCAGTGCAGCTATCTTATCTTTATCTTGGTGCCATGAAGTCACTTAGCGTTCTTCTTAGTTGTAGTAAATATGCTGAACTACTGTTAATACCAAAAGTCCTGGCAGAAAATGGTCACAACTCTGACTGTGCAAGTTCTCCAGTTGTTCATGAAGATGTTGAGATGCGTGCTGCCCTGCAGTTCCTCATGCGCCACATGGTGAAACGGGCAGTCATGCGCTCACCAATAAAGAGAGCTCTAGGACTGGCAGATCTAGAGCGAGCACAAGCCATGATCTACAAGTTAGTGGTTCACGGGCTGCTGGAGGATCAGTTTGGTGGCAGACTCAAACAAGGTATGTTTTAAAAACTTTGGAGGTATATGCTTAATTATTTTTATTTCTATTAAAATTAATAGTAATGATAATACAAATAACAGAAATACAAGAGTTTCTCATTTGCATTTAATATTTTTTAAAAAGGAGCACTTCTGTATATAGTTATCGGAAGGATTTGCATGTGATGTAAATGTCACGTTAACTGTGACTGTATGCAGTCATAGCAACAGACGATGCTGAGCATGTGTGTGGTCAGGGTGTAAGTAACCTGTGTTTCTAAGAAAAAGCTCTTATATCAGTTGTAGGTTTGTTTGGGTTTTCTTTGGGAAGGTGGGGTGATGGATGTTTGTGGATGGTGGTTTGTCTTGGTGGCTTTTTTCCCTCTAGTATTTTTTCTGAGATATTTATCTGTTGTGGGGTTGGGGTTGGCTTGGTTGGTTTTGTTTTTTCCTGAGATATTTGGCAATGCACTAATAGAAGCTGAAGAGAAAATGTGTGTAATTCCTTATCTTCTTAAAAATTTGTGTATTACAGCCTGCTTCCTCAGGGAAGCCGTTTTAATCAGTTTAGACAAAAAATATCTAAAATACTAAAGCTAATTACTGCGATATCTGGTTCGTTACTGTCTTAAGCACTTATAAACCAACCAAAAAAAAAACCACCTTAAAAAAGTCTGTTAACTTAGCTGAATTCAAAACAGCTTTATAGTTAATCAACTCTATTTCCATGTCTGAAATTTCGTTTGCTTTTGCCTAAGAGATTAATCCTAGTTGTTATGATCATAAATCTAAATATCATAAGATCTGGCATAGGATCATAGAATGGTTTGGGTTGGAAAGGACCTTAAGACCATCTAGTTCCTACCCCCTGACACCTGACCCTAGACCATGTCACCCAAGGCTCTGTGCAACCTGGCAGTGAGCACTGCCAGTGATGGAGCATTTACCAGTTCTCTGGGCAACCTGTGACAGCACCTCACCACCCTCACAGTAGAGAACTTCTTCCTTCTATCTAACCTGAACTTTCTCTTTTGTAAGTTTAAACCCATTACCACTTGTCCTATCACTGCAGTCCCTGATGAATAGTCCCTCTCCAGCATCTTTGTAGGCCCCTTGTAGGCTCTGAGGTCTCCGAGGTCAGCTTCTCCAGGCTGAACAGCCAAAACTTTCTCAGCTTGTCTTCATACAGGAGGTTCTCCACCCCCTGATCATCCTCATGGCCTCCTCTGGACTTGTTGCTCTATGTCCTTCTTCTGTTGAGGACACCAGAACTGCACACACACTACTCCCAAGTTGGGTCTCATGAGAACAGAGGGACAGGATCACCTCCTTTGACCTGCTGGTCACACTTCTTTTGATTGTTATCATCTGGAAAGCCTTGTTTACTGTTTAGTTTGTATCAATAAGACAACAGCAAGAGCTGACAGACTGATTCCTTTACAGAAGTCCATGACCTATTTGCCGCAGTATTTGTGTGGTGTGCGTTTTTAAAATTCCCCCTTGGTTTGGGGGGAATTTTAAATAATGATAGTTGGTTTTGAAAGTTTAACCACAGCTACTGTTTTGCTCTACACAATAATACTACTGTTCCTGTAATGTCCTTTTCTCTGTTGCAGAAGTAGATCAACAGGTAGAAGAAGGTGATCAGTCTCAGCAAGCCCAAACACCAGTTACAACCAGCCCTTCTGCTTCCAGCACGACGTCTTTCATGAGCAGCTCTCTGGAGGATACTACCACTGCTACTACTCCAGTAACTGATACTGAAACAGTTCCAGCTTCAGAGTCACCTGGTGTTATGCCTCTCAGTCTTCTTAGGTAAGATAGCTTTATTTGTAGTATGTATGATATTGTGGGTGTGGGGAACCAGTTGTGTGGTTTATATACCTGCTTTTGAAGATGTTAACATTTGTATTGCCTGTCAGGAGCTGCCTTTGCAGAGGACAGAGTTTAATTTGTTACTTTGCCTTGCAGCACATGTATTAATAGAAATAAAAAGCTAATAAGCTTTTAATATACACTCTATGTATGTGTAACATCCGAATTCTTCAAGAAAGAAGAAAATTCCTTGTTGTCCCTCAGATCTCATGCTTATTTGGGGTAGTTTAAATTAAAAAGTTCTGTATTTTTAACAAATAGTTATTAATTCTCAAACTAGAGTAGATCTTAGTTTGTAGTTAACATCCTGCAGGCTAAGACCTTGTTTCATCTTACCTTCACATACTGAAGTGGAAGATAAACGTAGTTAATCTCCAGAGGCTGTTTGTGATGTAGAAGAAAATCTGCTTTACACTGAGTAGAGTCCTGTTCTAAGTTTATTAATTCTGTTGATGTATCTGACCTCTGTTCTTAGAGGTTTTGCAGATGAAATTTGACAAAAGTTAGAACAATGTCTCGTTACCAGGGCAGTGAAAGTAAAATACTCACCTGATGTATTACTCAAGGTGAGTTCTGAACAAAGTGGGGAAATGGGAAGAATGCTTCATTCTTTTTGATTCCTAGGACAGCTCTTGGTTTGTAAGGGGTCCTTTTAAGTGCATACTTAGAATTTAACTTTCCAGGCAAACGTGGATAGGAATGAACTGTTCAGACAGGGTTTTCTGCCCACCTCAATATGTGCTTTCTGCCTTACCCTTACAAAAATCAATTGCTGTAAAGTATGCCTTGCCAAGTGCACTTTTATGTGATATATTTCTTGTGTCGCATCTTTTACATGATAGCTCTTTGTAATATAAATGTATATTGTTCTTTTTTGAAGGCAAATGTTCTCCAGTTATCCTACTACAACTGTACTTCCAGCACGACGTGCTCAGACTCCTCCAATATCATCTTTACCAACATCTCCTTCGGATGAAGTTGGAAGGAGACAAAGTCTGACTTCTCCTGATTCCCAGTCTGCGAGGCCTGCCAATCGTACAGGTAAACTTGTAATTACTACAGGTAATAACCTCACAGAAGTTCAGTGTAGTGTTTTAGGACATTGAAAGCCAACAAGATTTCTTTTTAATGCAACCTAACATGCAAAGCATTTTCGAAAACCTTTTGATTACTATCTTGGTACAAGAAGCTGTAGATTGCCTATCTGCAGACTTGATCAAGCAAGTGAAATCAGTTTTTAAAAGCTGTGGAATGAATTACATGTATGAAATGAGAATGGTGGTATAACTGATAATTACTTCAGAATGTTATTCTGATTTGGGCTTGTTTCCTTGCTTGTGTGCCACTGTTCAGTGCACTAATTTTCTAGCTTTTGTTAGATTATGTACCACATGGGAAACAAGAATTGGTATATTTTATGATACATACACCAGTATAGCTCCTGCCAGTTGATCTTGTTTAAGTAGATAAAAAGGGCTGTCCAGCCTTTATGGGCTTCTCATGCTTTATGTCTGGAATCATATGAAGGTAATGGGAGGCTTCTGTTCATAAACGTTTTATTACTGCCTGCATTGTACTTCTCAAGACAGAAACTTGCTCTGTTCCAGTATACATGCAGATTGGCATACCTAGGAGGCTGAGCAAATTGTTACATTAGAATCTTGAGTTTCTAAAAGCACAAATGAGTATTGTGATGCAAAGGAGATAATAGTAAAAAGAAAAGTACAAGTCCATATGTATGTGGTTTATATGAACAGAAGAGACTTTGAGTAGATTCATGAGATTTCATACTCAGTGCTGAGAAACAAAGTCCATTTTTTAAAATTCCTGACTGATACAGTCTGTATTAATGGTCTTAATGCATGCTATTAGTTGGTTCTTTTAGTCATGACACTGTTTTTACAGCAGTACTTGTTAGTACATTGTTGATACCTTCATTGATGAGACCTCACTTTTAAGGCACGTGATAAGCAAACTGTGGGTTTGAGACAGTAACTGACCTTGTGATAGTCTCTTTGAACAGAAGTTTAGCTATCATCTACAAACAGATTTTTCAGGTATGTCATCAGCTTGGTTGAGGTCTCTCTGTGTACCTGAAAAAGAATGTGATCTCATAATATTTGGGAATCTTGATGATTCAGTCAAGGATAACTTTATTTACTCTACCTAAATATAAATAAAATAAATATTTTATATAGTTTTAAATGGTAATAAACTTCTTAGAAATATCTTAAAATAAATAGTTCTTTGAATATCATCGGTATCCTACTTGGTTAAACAGAAGCTTATATAATATACATGTCAGTAAGAATGAACACTGGTTTCATTACAGAAAATAGTTTGTAGAAAGTAGTAGAGGAAAAGTTGTTAAGGCCATTATTCCCTTATTTGCAGCTAATATATCAACATATCTAACAAAATAACACTTGAGAAAGATTTATGCACTTTACATTTAATGTTTTCTGTCTCTTAAGCCTTGTCTGATCCAAGCAGCCGACTTTCGACATCCCCTCCTCCTCCTGCTATTGCTGTTCCACTGTTAGAAATGGGGTTCTCCCTCAGGCAAATAGCAAAAGCCATGGAAGCTACAGGTAATTTATAACAATAATATCCCTTTAAATTGAAAAAAAAAAATAATTAAGTAAATATGGAACACTTCTTCCCAGTGGAGTATTTAATTTTTAAGTTCTATAATAATTAATGGGAAAAAAAATGCATTTTTTTCACCATCAGTGATATAATACAATTCTGAATTGTGATTTTTCTGCTGTCAGGTGCCAGAGGAGAAGCAGATGCACAGAATATCACAGTGCTGGCTATGTGGATGATAGAGCACCCTGGAAATGAAGATGATGAAGAGCCCCAGTCAGAAGGGACTGCAGATTCACGACATGGAACAATAGCCTCTGGAAGCAGTGGAAAATGTAGTGATCATTGTTATTTGCAGTCACCAAGTGATATACCTTCTGCTGATGCCACTGAAATGGAGGAAGGCTTTAGTGAAAGGTAAAATGTTAAGTCGTTGTTAAAATGTTAAGTCCTCTGTTGCTGCAGCTGAAAAGCTCATAAGTTCATTGTTGCTGACAGAACAAATGTAATGCCACTTTTGAAGCTTATTGCAACGTGAGTGAAAGCAAAGACAGAAATTAGGTGTATGTGGTGCTTTTATTTTCCAGTACTGGTTGTGCACAGAATTGGGGAAGTATGTAACTTAGCATCCTTCCTTCAAAAAAAAAAAGAGGAATGAAAAAACATTGCTCATGTTTTATCTAAAAGACCTAGCAATAACACAAAATTTCATTGGAATAGTACTTATTTTTTCTTCAGTGTATTCATGAACATGTGTTTTCTTCATTTTTCTTGAAAAAAATAATTCTTGGTTTGTCCAGAGAGGATGAAACTGAGTTGAAGTTTATGTTCTCAGTCACCTTCATAACCTTAGATCTAAACTGTGTATTAAACAAGGAGGAAAGATCTCTGTTTCTCTTCTGTTCTGTTTTTAATCCTAAAAGCAATAGTTATATTTTTAAGTGACACGTAGGAATCCTACCAGCTTTTTTGTTAATAGTGAGGGGACAATTACAAGATGTAATTTTGAGAACACTTCTTTGTTCAGATTCTTTGATCCTACTGAGATAATGCATTTTAAAATTTCCTCAGTTACTTCATTCCTGGTAAACTGCCGTTTCATGGAGAACTCAAAGATTTCAGTTGGGAGAAATAAAACAACAAGTGTCACTAAGTAACTTCATGTTTTGCAAAAGATTTTGGGCATGAGAGCAACAGAAATGTTGAGGTTTTTTTTCTTATAAAAGGAAAAAACCTGGTTTGAGCTGTAGCTAACATTGATAGCATAAGATGAGTGCTCTCCCTAAATTTCTGCAATGCTTAGGCACTGTGGAAGCATCGGTGTTGAGATTGCAGCATTTAAGTTGTTTGAGGTGAATCTCACAGTACCAGTCAAAAGACTGTGAGACACAGTAAATATGTGCTGCAGTGGAACTGAAAAGGCTTGAATTCCAAATTCCCTTTTTTCTTTCCATGAAATAAGAAAAAACCAATAAATATTATTTTATTATTTTTTCCTTACTTACTGTGTGTGTCTGCTTAAAACTTGGTTTCATTTACATGTAAATTACGAATTCTTGTAGCCCTGATATGGATCATGTGGATAATGCAGCTTCTGCAAGTGGACCTCCTCCTAGGAGTCGGTCAGCTGTAACGAGAAGACACAAATTTGATCTAGCTGCACGAACGTTGCTAGCACGGGCTGGTAAGTATCCTGCAAGACTTTCAAGGTCCTTGCTGATCCAGGAAATGAAGAGGAGGGGGATTGGTACCTAGCATGAAAATCATAAAACTCTCCTTCATATATATGTATCTGTGTTTATTTGTTTTATGTGGTAATAAGTAGATTATGTTTAGCAGAAGAGTTAAAAGCAAAGCCAAAGGAAGTAAAAAATAATAGCCATCTTTATTACATGCAAAATAAAAGGACTACTTTCTTGTTTTGTTTTTTCTTTTTTCTGTGTTTGTTTTTGTTACTTGAGCGGGATTATACCGCTCTGTACAGGCCCACAGGAACCAGAGTAGAAGAGAAGGGATATCTTTGCAGCAAGATCCAGGGGCACTTTATGACTTCAACTTGGATGAGGAGCTGGAAATTGACCTTGATGATGAAGCAATGGAAGCTATGTTTGGGCAAGACCTGGCTAGTGATAATGATATTCTGGGAATGTGGATCCCAGAGGTATTGGATTGGCCTACCTGGGTGTGTGTGACTGCAGCGGGGGCTGCTTTAACTTACTGCTTTAACTTACTGCTTTTTGCATGTTCATATTTTTAAATTGGAAGTAACATGCATATGCTTATAGCCTGTTTGAAAATATCTTACTAAATGCCATCTATGCGTCAAATCTTCTTGTATTCTGTTGCTTCAATTTTAGATTAAGAATAGTGCTTTCTTGTGTTTCTTGCTTTGCACTTCACATGTACATGGTTTTTCTTCTCCCTCCCCTTAAAGATGAGAACAAATAGTATGTGACAAATATGCGAATAGTATAGTTGTTGTTTTGATGATCTCACTTAGAAATTTAGAGGCTCCAGATTGCTTAGCTGTGTAAGATAACACAGTTTTAAATGTTTGTTCCATTTGAAATAATAGTATCTGATCTGTAGCAACATAATTTGCACTTAAATCATTTTTTCTTAATTTAGAGATTTCATTCCCTGGGAATTTATTTCAGGTGGAAAAGAAATAGAGTAACAGCAGTTTATAATCTTTATATTATCCATGTCAAATTAGACAAGCAATACACAAGACTAAGTTTTGTTTCCTAGTTAAGATGTTACCTGGTTCTGATATGGAAGCAAGTTTCAGTGGGCAGATAGAATTGGTCAGAGAGCTTGTTTCACTGGGGTATTACCCTGATATTACTGTGTTAGGACAGAAACATTATTATAGAAAAATGAACTTTATATTCTGACAAAACCTCAGAAATTATTGACACAAAAATAATTTCTGTTACTCAGTAAATAGAAAGTCCAGTTGTCGGGGTAAAAAAGGATTTTTGTTTTCTTTGTTGCATCCAATCTCTGTCTAGTTCTGAGGAGAAACGGGTAACTTCAAGACAGCACAGAATGTGAACTAGCAGAGTTATACTGCCAGGAATTTTGGGTCAGATCTGAAATGAAATAGGAAAATCTCATCCTCTGAAACTGTACTACCAAAAGCTTTTCCTGTTCTGAGGTGGTCTGCTCTTTCTTATTGTCTATTTCTGCTTTGCTTTTGTGTGAGTTAACCATAGAAATATGTGTGTAACAGAAACGGGCGGGAACATCCACTGAAGAATATTGCCTTGTTTTTTATCTGTGTGAAGATATTTATTCTGTACAAATAACATGTGAAAATCTTCTATGCAGCATGTTTGTGAATCTGAAGACCGAGAAGAAGTAGTCGTTTGTGAACTGTGTGAATCCAGTGTGGTTGGCTTCAATCAGCACATGAAGAGAAACCACCCAGGCTGTGGTCGCAGTGCAAACCGCCAGGGCTATCGCAGCAATGGTTCTTATGTGGATGGGTGGTTTGGTGGTGAATGTGGTAGTGGGAATCCTTACTACTTGCTGTGCGGCGTTTGCAGAGAGAAATACTTAGCCTTGAAGAGTAAATCCAAAACGTCAACTTCAGAAAGGTACAGTAGTACAAGGTAGTGGACTACTCTGTGTAAAGAAGGGAAGCAAGTTAGAAGTACTTACTATCATCACGTTCCAAGAATTTGATTGAATAAGTCAAAATTCCCAGCAGAATTTGTTTATTTTAACTGAAGCTTAAAATCCTTCTTTGTATTCAGTATTTAGAAAAAAGGTTGTCTTGATACCTGGGTTGTTTTTTGGGGTTTTTTTTCATGAAAAGCAAGGAATTATTTCTTGGGTTGTTGCCTACTCTTACTGACTTTTGGGAACTTCCTTTTTGAATATTGTATTGGCCTTTCTCATATTAGTACTGCAAAGTCCTCTCCCTCCCCCACCCCGGCCCCAACACTTTCAGAAGCTCCTTTATTTATTTCTCTGTTTACTAGCCATTTCCAGAAATCACATGTATATATTCACCTAACAGTCAAGTAATTTAATAGTAAACCAAATTGAAAATTATTGTGTGTATATGTAAAATGAGAACCATCCATTTATTTTCTTTGTTATTTCTTCTTGTAGGTACAAAGGCCAGGCTCCTGATTTAATAGGCAAACAAGACAGTGTCTATGAAGGTATGTTTTTAAGTTGCTGAAGGTATTAAATACTTCACAGTTGTCTTATTTTTCCATAAAGGTACTTCCATGCAAATAAACTTGTCATGAAATGGTACATGAAAATATAATTTAGAATATTCTTCGGATCAGGTGTACTATTTTAATACTTTTTTTCTTTTTTAGTTCAAATGAAAGAAAATATCAGTGACTTTTTTCCCATGTCTTCCCCTTAAGTAGCTGAAATGGCAAATACCTAACATGGGGTGAAAAGGTCTTGTGGGTAGATGTTATACCAGAATTGCACATACGAAGCCTTGTGTTCAGATACACTTCTTTGGCTGCATTTGTAGGAGAAGATAATTAACAGAAGTTAGAATCTTGGAAGTCTGCCATTAGGCTGCTTTTTTGACCATTGTACTAACTGGGAGTGTCCTGATGATGCCTTTCACTTTAAATAGATTATTTCTAGTGACTGTAGAAAACCTTTCCCAGATGATTCTTTGACTCTGGGTCTTTCTGTAACTTATATGATGGCAATTGTATGATTTACCATGTGATCTAAGACGAAAAGAGTGCACCAGAACTTAGCAGCAAGTCCATCTTCCAGTAGGTAAAAAGTGTTCAGATACTGTATGGGAAGTGAGATAGAGCAGGAGGGATCTGTAAATATAAGTTGACTTCTTGTCTAAATGGTTGGGAAAGCCTGGGTGCACAATTACAAATTAAGAAGTTGAGCATACTTTTTTGATAAATATGAAGTCCAGAAATTTCTAGCATCTGTTCTTACTATTCAGTCCTTTGGAACGTGCACCTGTTGTAAGTTAAAGCACAGCTGTATGTCTGTGCTTTTCACTGTACTCCAGGTTTTGGAGTTGTCTTGCACTAGATGTGATGACCTCTCGTTTCTGTGTTTTTAAAAACCAGCTAGTTTGATACTTCAGAGAATCTTCCATGAAAACTTCTCTGCAGCAGAAGATCAAATGTAATGAATAGGGACAACAGTGGGATTATTATTTTCTGATTTACTGTGTTGTGTCTGTTAACATCAGAAGATGAGTTTTTAAGATGAGTATGTTGCAGATTGCAATCTACATTTTAATCCCTGTTACTGTTTTTTTAATTAATTGAAATGATTTAACATTTCAGCTTTTATAACCAAGTCTAATTATATTTCTCAAATTCTAGAAGACTGGGATATGTTAGATGTAGACGAAGATGAAAAGCTAACAGGAGAAGAGGAGTTTGAATTACTGGCAGGACCTCTTGGGTTAAATGATCGACGTATTGTACCTGAACCTGTACAGTTCCCTGACAGTGACCCTCTGGGTGCTTCAGTTGCAATGGTGACAGCCACCAACAGTATGGAAGAAACATTAATGCAAATAGGTAATTTGGAAATGAGTTTCATTCAGAGAACAAATGCCTCCCTTTTGGTGTGATCTTACAGGGGCAATGCAGAAATGTCTCAACAGTCTTTCCTGCCTCCTGCCCTGAGGCAGTGAAGACAGGTTCTAAATTGCCTTTTTATTACCGGGAAGTTAGAGGAGTGTGAGGCATTTACACTGCCAGAAGGGTTGAAACTTTGATTTACTAATAAAACTATGACCATAGTCCTGCAGTGGATGCCCGTAGCATGTTTTGCAGAGCCCAAAGATGGATTTAAGTTGGAGCTTACTGACCAGCCTGTTGAAATGCAGGATCAGTATTTAAGTTTGTAGACCTCTCTAATGGAAAAGGGAAACGGATGAATTAATGTTAACTTGAGTATTGTTAAGTTGTGCTCACCTGTTTTTGATAATAAGGAATAATTGATTTATGGAGTGTATTTCAGGAGTGTATTTTCCTCTCAGTCATTAGCACTATAGTTCTGTATGTATGAAACTTCAAAAACTTGAGGATTTATTTGCAAACTTAGGCCAAATTTGCCTCTGTGCTTATTACTGTAAGATAATGTTTTGTTTATCTTTAAACACTAATGCAACTTATCATTATTTCCAAGGTTGTCATGGCTCCATAGAAAAAAGTTCTTCTGGCAGGATAACCTTAGGAGAACAAGCAGCTGCCCTCGTAAATCCACATGACCGTGTTATGGCTCTGAGAAGAGTGACAGCTGCTGCCCAAGTTCTCCTTGCAAGAACTATGGTTATGAGAGCGCTCTCACTATTGTCTGTCAGGTTTGTGGCATCCTTGGCAACATTTCTACGTTTTCCTTTTGGAGCCAGTTACCGAGTTGTTTGACAGGCATGCAGTTTTAAGCTATTTGGGAAAGCGATTCTCATTTTTTGTGCTTATACACTATTAAGTGAACAAGTTTGGTTGATTTTGTTCTTTTGAACCCTATTTTCAAACTTTGTGGAAAAAAATCGACATCTTAAATAGAAAGTGAACTCCAGTAGTATCTGCCATTCAGAACATAAAGATACTGTGTTTTCTCAGTAAGATTTTGTTCCAAGTTGCCTTTGTTCACAGGAAGTAGCATTTTGTTCAAGGCAAGGGCATGTAGTGACAGGATAAGGGATAGTTTTAAACTGACAGAGTGGAGATTTAGATGAGATATTAGGAAGAAGTTCTTCCCTGTGACGGTGGTGAGGCCCTGGCACAGGCTGGGATGTGGCTGCCCATCCCTGGCAGTGTTCAAGGCCAGATTGGATGGGGCTTGGAGCAACCTGCTTTAGTAGAAGGTTTCCCTGCCCATGGCAGGGGGTTGGGACTGGGTAAGCTTTAAGGTCCCTTCCAACCCAAATCATTCTATGATTCTAAGTATTAGGACTTTGAGGTAAACATTAGAGGAAAGAAGATGAAGTACAGGAGTCGGTGGGATGTGAGGATTTAAAAACTGGCTTAGTACAAGATACCTGTGCAACTGTGAAGATGTCACAGAGATCCAACATGTACTTGTGAAATATTGTCACAACATAACTCTAAATATAAATTATCCTTGTAAGATTCTTCATGAATGATTCCCAGTAAACTCATGGATTTTTGCTAGGGCAAGTGTGTAATGTGTTTCTGTCTTCAGCTTAAAAGAAAAGGAGAGGAGGGACTGCAGCTTCATGTCTCTCTCTTCTCTGTCCAGCTAGTCAAACAGGCAGTGTTCACTAATGGTGCGGGAATAGTTTTAAGTAAACAGAACTTTCTTTTAGAATATACTAAGAAAACTAAGAGCATTTATGTTCATTTTTGACAGTGGTTCCAGCTGTAGCCTGGCAGCTGGTCTCGAGTCCTTGGGATTAACAGATATCAGGACGCTGGTTCGTTTGATGTGCCTGGCTGCAGCAGGCAGAGCAGGCCTCTCCACAAGTCCAGCCACTGTGACCACTTCAGCGGAGCGATCCAGGGGAATACACAGCAAAACAAGCAAGCCTATATCTTGTCTTGCCTATCTGAGTACAGCAGTAGGCTGTTTGGCGTCAAACACTCCTAGTGCTGCAAAACTGCTGGTACAGTTATGTACACAGGTAGGACCGTTATTTCAACATAAATATTAAACTGTTGATGCATGAGATGAAGCAATCCATCTTGTACATGTTGATAATTTGTGCTTTTATCTTCTGAACTCTGATGAGACTGCCCTCAGTTTGAGGATCTCCTCACAAATCTAGTTCAGGACTTTGCACAAGGGTGTGTTTTATTGTTGGTAAAAATCAAGTGACTTTACTTTTTTTTGCTGAGCGCTCTTTTCAGGTGGAGGCAAATGCATGTGCTTGTTGTATTGATACAGTTTTTCTGTTAAAGTTTCGGATTTTTAAATTGAGTCAACTCTGTGGAACACAGATTGCTTATATTTAGAAAGAGATGCTTACAGCCGGGGACATGCAGCAGGATTTCATATGTATCAGTAATTAATTGTTCTTCTGATTATGAAATAGAATTGTGGAGAAATACGAGTGGGGGATGGGATGATGTATTTTATTCTGCGTTACTGCTTTTTATCCTACCACCAGGTGCATAACTTTATAAGAAGTTCTTTTATAAGCCACTTAGTTCTTGCCTCGGATTCTTGGTTACTTGATACCTTCTTTTTTCTTATTTTTTAATCCCTGGATCTGAATAGTTGCTTCCATTAAGACCAGGTATTCCCCAGGGATTTAGATTACATACAGTATGTGATCTTTGCCTGTTAAAATGAAAGTGGTTGGAAGTAGAGAATTTCTGCAAAGAGCAAACAACAAAACCAACCTGAAAATCTTTAAAACTCTGTATGATTTGTTTGACCAAAAGTGTTTTCCAAACTTGATCTTTCTGGTCTTTATTGTCTTTAATGATTTATTTCTAGAATTTGATTTCTGCAGCAACTGGTGTAAACTTGACAACAGTCGATGATCCAATTCAGAGAAAATTTTTACCAAGTTTTTTAAGAGGAATTGCAGAAGAGAACAAACTGGTCACATCACCGAATTTTGTGGTTACTCAGGCACTTGTGGCTTTGTTGGCAGACAAAGGGGCCAAACTGAGACCAAACTATGATAAAGCAGAAATTGAAAAGAAAGGTATGATACAGCTTTGTTTTTGAATGTTAATGATTTAATCTTAAAATACCCATTTATATTTAAGGAGAGGCTTGCTAAAATAATGTATTGCTAAATATGCTCTCAAAAATGTACAAAACTTGTTTTAATCCAAGTCATCTTATAGTTTAGTAAACAAATTTTACTTAGAAATGTTATCTTACTACATCATTACATTTTCTGCTCTGTGTGTGTGTGTGTGTCTGTACTCAAAGCCACATAGCTAAGACTTTCAGCCTTGGTTGTGCCACCTAATGAAATAAAGGGGAAGAACAGTGGATTAGTGCTACCAAAGTACTGTGCTGTCTGTGACACAGAAAGTTGTGCTGCTTCTGCTGTGAGAAGTCAGGGAGCCAAAAAGTAACTGCTGTGCCTCAACACCAGGTTGATGCTGTGATAGAGGGAGAGAAGGACATAGCAGTGACAGCAGCTTTGTCAGAGGAGGTGTTTTCTTGTTCAGAAAGCCCTTTGCTTTTTGAACAACCATTTTCCATATGGTGGGATTAAGGCTATTTGCAATACTATTCTTAAGGGGGGGTTGTGACATTTTAAAGGGGGTTATCTTTCTCTTGATATCAGAGGAGTGTTTTTTCTCATAGTTAACACAATTGCAATCTTTTTGTGAGATGTTGGTTAATCTGTATCTTGTTCTGGAAATTATGGCTAATGTTGTGTTCATTTGTGTACTTGTTTGGTACTCATCTAGGCATCGTATCATTGTTTTGTTTAAGCAGGTTTAATTGCCCATTTGTATGCCCATCCTTCCTATGATCCTTCTGCTGTAGGCCCTCTGGAGCTGGCTAATGCACTAGCAGCTTGCTGCCTCTCTTCAAGGTTATCTTCACAACATAGGCAGTGGGCTGCACAGCAGCTGGTGAGAACTCTTGCAGCACACGATCGAGATAATCAAACTATTCCCCAAACCCTCGCTGATATGGGGGGAGACTTACGAAAATGTTCCTTCATAAAATTAGAGGCCCATCAGAACAGGGTAAGCATCATTTCTCCGCAGTTGCATGGATGTTAATAGTCTCTTTTGCAGAATACAGAAAAAGTCAAATACTGTTAATTTACAGATGCACTAACTGTATTTCTGATTTTCCACAAGAACTAATTTTTTGGTGATAAAGTAAGTTATTGCTTACCTCTGATGTAGAGAAATGCTTAGCTTCTTTGAAGGTACCATTAAAGGGGACATGAAAGTGTTCTTAAAGTACATGAAGTCAGCAGAATAACTCTAAATCTTTTCTTAGACTAGACCGTACTTTGCATTCATTTTTCTGTCATTGTACTGAACGACTTTGTCCAATATTCTCTGCAGCAGTGGCCTGTGGAGCCTGGGTCTGAACAAAGTGTAGATTCCTTATAGAGCATGTTCTAATTGCAGTACACAGTGTTGTTGAAGTAGAAAAATGCATCTTCTTTGATTGTTACAATGTATTTCAATAATGTAGCTAATGCTCTGTCCATTGGTTGATGTTCGCTTAATATTAGTGAACAAACCTACCGGAGCTTTAGATTTAAATTCCAATTTTGCCATGATGACTTTGGTATTTGTAGGTCATGACATGTGTTTGGTGCAATAAAAAGGGACTTTTGGCAACTAGTGGAAACGATGGCACCATAAGAGTATGGAATGTTACAAAGAAGCAGTACTCATTGCAGCAGACGTGTGTGCTCAACAAGCTGTAAGTTGATTCTTTACATTAGTCAGATATTTAAGCTGTAATTGTACAAGATAATGCAAAGAGCTAACCCTGCAGTGATGGCAGGAGAACTTTGGATTTTAACTCAGATATTTAATGAATTCTGTGTTTTCATGTCTGCTTAAAGGAAATGCCCTTTTAAAATGGCATTATTTTATCCTATTACAGAGAAGGTGATTCAGAAGAAAGTCTGGGGTCACCCAGTGACCTTAGTTTATCTCTTGTCTGTTGGAGCATCAGTGGCAAGTATCTGGCTGGAGCTACGGAAAAGATGGTGAACATCTGGCAAGTCAATGGTATGCTACCTGTGAAAACATTATAATACAGACTATTTCTAGGGAAGCTGCTATGTTATTGAATACTTGTTTACCTAAGTATTAAACTGTGTGTGCTCTCCAGTTTAAATGCCTGCCATCCTCCATAGTGTCTTGTAAACAGTTTTAATTACAGATGGGCACTAACCACATATGGATGTGATTTAAAATTAGTTCACAAGAAAACTGAGCAGCATGTGAGTCCTTGTTGAGTCAGAAGTGTTTAGGTGTGGGGCTTGATCACTCTTAGCTGTTTTTCTCTGTAAATACTGTCTTCTGTACTCTGCAAGATTTACATTTCTACATGCAGCGGGGAGAATGCAAAAATTGAAATGGAGGGAACGATTGCTAAAGTGATCAGCTGGCTGGAATGTCTTCTAATGAGACAGAATGAGTGAGCTTGTTTTATATATTTGAACAAAAGTGTCTTAGAGGAAGAAGCTTATAAATAAATACATTAGGAAGATAAACTCTAGGAGAATCTTGGGGAGAAAAAGCAGCTATGTAAGCAAAAGGATACAAGAAGAACCGTACATAAATTGGCAATGAATAACTTCAGTAAAGTTTCTAGTATTCAAAAGATTGTGATCTCATATTTTATGAAGAACATCAATTGCAAAAGAAATATTATTAAATTATCCAAATTTGTGAGATTGCATTGTGATAGAGGGGTCTGAAACTTGTCCAGGAAAAGCTTTTAGTTCATATTGCTTCATAGTCTTGTAACTCCCACGAATTTGTAGTATACTTACCTTCCTCTAAAAATGAACTCTTTATATTTTCGCATGGAAAGTAGTTTTGTTGTTTTCTTTATAAAGATGAAGTAGCTTTAAAAGACTTTTTGGGCTCCTAGGAGGAAAAGGATTACTAGATCTTCAGCCTCACTGGGTATCTGCTCTAGCTTGGCCGGAAGAAGGGCCAGCTGCAACATGGACAGGTGATGCTCCAGAACTATTATTAATTGGTCGTATGGATGGATCTCTTGGTCTTATTGAAGTTGAAGATATTTCAGCCATGCACCGGCTAGAACTGGAACACTGCTACAGAAAGGATGGTAGGTGACTGTATCAGTATTAAAGTAGAAATTAAAATTATGCATTTCCCCCAGCTTTTTTTTATTAAGCAAGTATATAATATCAATTTTGTATTATTGTTCATGGGATATGACTTCTTGTACCTTACCTGCAAGCATCATTCACTTACGTTCATGGGAGGAGAAAAGTCTGTGGGATCTCCATCTGCACCCTGATTCCCCTGCCACAGAGACAAAGAGCTTTTAGCAACCCAGTGAAATCCTGACATTCTTTGCCACTGTATAAAATCAGTATAGATTCCCTGCAGCATCTGCTGTGTCTACAGATAACTTGTAGCCAGTGTAATTTGAATTACTGAATTATTGCTGGTTTTCCTATATAGTACCAGTCCTATGGGACATCAAGTAGCACATTTTTGGTAGCATTGTGTAAAGCAGCATATTGCTTCTTTGGGAAATTTGCAGATTTTTTTGGTAGAATCTAGTGAGGCAATATCTGCATGCTAAGAAAGGCTCAAGTTGCTTTTCTTAGAATCATCCCTATCTCAGGTACGCATATAGGATTCAGTCTACCTTTTTTTCTTTTCCGTAGCTTATTTCTTTTCACCATGTCAGGAATATAAATGCAATTATTTTCATAAAAAGAATTAAACAAAACCTATTACAGAATAACCTCTACACTTTCATTCCAGTGGCACTCACTTTTATCTTTACCATACAAATTCAAGAAAATTTTCAGGCCAAAGATATGTTAAGTAGCCTTGGGGAGAGGGACGGGGGAGATAATGTGCACTTCCTGGTTTAGAGAATTGCACTGCAAAACCTCTTTGGCTGGAGTGAAGTTGAATTTAGTTGATTTAATTTTTGTGTTGTCTGTTTATGTAGTGTCTGTCACATGCCTTGCCTGGTTCAGTGAAGACAGACCGTTTGCAGTTGGCTATTCAGATGGAAAATTGCTAATAGGAACAAAGGAGCCACTTGAAAAAGGAGGAATCGTTCTAGTCGATGCACATAAGGTAGAGTTTATCTTTTAAAAACTAATGAATGATTTCTGTAGGTAAAGATCTGTTTAAGCCCTTTTTTCTGTTTGAAAGCTGCTTATAAAAGCAAGTGCAGATTAAGAACACATGCCTATTAAACATATTAGCTCTAAGAGTTAACTTTTCTCTGTTCTCACCATGTTACTTCATGCTGACTTCTAATTTTTTTTTAAATCCAATAGGATATGATTGTTAGTATGAAGTGGGATCCAACTGGTAAGATTCTTCTGACATGTGCCAAAGAAGAAACAGTGAAACTCTGGGGGTATATGGGAGGATGTTGGAGACGCCTGTATTCACTGTCCCATCCAGCCCTTGTGAATGGCATTGCCTGGTGTGCTCTTCCGGGGAAAGGACCCAAGTTGCAGCTTTTACTAGCTACGTATGTAATTTATTTTTCATTGCTTCTATAACTCTTTTGCAGGTCTTTTCTACCAGTCTTTAGTGCCAGAATAAAGAAGTGTTTAGCCTTTTTGTTTAAGAAACATTCACTCAGTAACCCAGTTGCTGTGAGATCCATGAGG
This sequence comes from Coracopsis vasa, assembly GCA_026283785.1. Lineage (NCBI taxonomy): Eukaryota > Metazoa > Chordata > Aves > Psittaciformes > Psittacidae > Coracopsis > Coracopsis vasa. Next base: position 39,142 of record JANHGB010009077.1, read on the forward strand.
CTTCAGAATTCAAACGCAAAGAGTGGCGCTGGTCATGTTACCGACTGTTTTCTCCATCCCACAGGACCTGTGTGTGGAGGTCCTGCTTGAATATTTTTTGCTTCATACAAATATTTTTTCTGAGAATATGTTGTTAGTAAAAATTGAAAAATGGGGGGACGGGGAGGAGAGAATAGTTACAAATCCATTTATACATTGGGAAATCAGATTACTTGGTACAATATAGTTTAACAGGAAGGTGGTGAAGACTACTGATATTTTAAGTTGATAGCACACCACTGATACTTTGTCAGCTAATACATTTATGATTTATCCTGACTTCCTTTAGAGGATGCCACAATGGTTTGGTGTGTGTCTGGACTGTTCCCCAGGACATTGTAATCACACTGCAGTCCAACTCAACTTGCTCAGAAGGATGGTGGGACCAAGAAACAAGTGCCAAGGTAAAAGGAGTAAATTTAAGAAATTCTCTTTGCTCATTCCAAAACTGGGGGAGGAGAAGAATGCGAGCAAGGTACCCAAAATAGCACCATTGCCTGGGACATTTGCTAAAAAAAAAAAAGGCTGTGTTGCATTTTTTGTTCTCTCTCATCCCTAAGGATGATCAGTATTTATTACACAGTATAGAAGCTGTGATGCTATTCTGTTTTCTGTAAATAGTTCAATGTTCCATAACTCTGAAATAATTTGCAGGATGGCTACCTGAAAGCAGTAGAAGTAAAGTGTGTATTTCAACTGAGAGGACATATTACTCCTGTTCGGACTGTTGCATTCAGTCCTGATGGACTGGCATTGGTCTCCGGTGGACTTGGTGGGCTCATGAATATTTGGTCTTTACGGGTAAGATCATCTTTGGTGTGTCCTGATTCCTTTCTTAGCATGGGTATCTAAAGCTTTCTCCCTTCCCTCCTTCCAGTATGGTAGAAACATTAGAAAAAGCATTGTATGAAACAATGGTATAATATTATAAAATATTGAAACAGTACTTAACATTGAAGCATTTTGTATTTCATTTCTACTATTCAGTTCTACTATTGAGTCATTCTGTAGGCTTGGACATGTTTGGTGGGTTTTACAGAACTAGCCACATAGTTGGGAACAATATTCTCTTGAACTTTTCCAAAAGTCGGATAATGTGGATTATCGAGCAGTTCTAAATCCTTAGTTATGTTTTTTTTCTTAGTATGATAAAAATGTTAGATTTTTTTTTGCTTTTAGTATAAACATTTTGGTTTTTAAATAGTTATTGAACATCTTGGGAGAATATAATCCCTTTGGAATATGAGTGTATGCATTTAAACAGAAAAGTAGCTGTGTATACACACTGACTCAAACCATTTCTTTCCTTAGGATGGTTCAGTATTACAGAGTGTTGTGATAGGTTCTGGAGCTATTCAGACTGCAGTATGGATACCTGAAGTTGGAGTAGCTGCTTGCTCTAACAGATCGAAGGTGAGGTGACCCTATGTCTTAATGTTCTTTCAAATTTGTCTGTCTTGACCATCCCCCTCCTATTGGGTTTGAACTCTTAACTCTGCTGGATTTTTAAGGCTTGTTGTTTAAGCTTTGAGCTCTCACCTGACCCTGGAAAGACATGGTTTGTTTAACAGCATCCCGTGTTTAATTTGGGGAGGCAGGGTGCAATCCATCTGAGTGGTGGTTATAAAGGATGCTGCACGTCAGTTAAATCAGCTTCTCTGTTTAATGGCAGCAGCTGTGAATAGGCAACAAAAATTGGCAGATGAGATACTTTTTTTTTTTTCTTCTTTCCTTTATGCAGCATGAAGCAGTGTTTCCTTTCCCCCAGCAAATAATCCTCCAATAATCTAACTTAAGCTAAAGCAGCTTTAGCCTCAGAAATTTTTCAGGAGCAGCAGAATTGACTTCCATGTTTGCTGTGTCACGAACTGCTGGCACCTGAGCAGAAGTTCCGTAACAGTTGATTATCCCAAAAGATAAATGAATGAAGATAAACATGGCACAAGTCATGACTCCTGTTACCAGAGTCATGTTGCACATGGCTCCAAGTATTCTGGGATTCTTAGAAAGTATTTTCTGAATTCAGACTGAATAGTGCAGGTCATATTACAAGGCAGATCCTAAATTAAAGTTACAGCATTCGCTGAAATGTACTCTGCTTATCACCATTACCATGTTTGTATTTTTCCTTGGAGTGATAATTGTAGTGTTGCCATGGGAATGTGTGGAAGGGGCAAATGGAGATGGCTACTTCTTAGCATTTGTCAGCAGATTATTCACTCATTTGTCAACAAGAGACAAAAATGTTAAAGCTTGTGCGTTTTCTGTCCCCTATGGAAATTAAGATGATTAGTGATAAATTGATGGAGCTGAATAATCCTGTTCTATGAATTTTTAATTTCCGCTGTGTCTTGTGACTGCTGTTAAACAGGATGTGCTGGTAGTGAACTGTACATCAGAGTGGATATCTTCCAATCACGTCCTCGCAACATGTAGGACTGCACTGAAACAGCAAGGAGTTCTAGGATTGAATATGGCTCCTTGCATGCGAGCTTTCCTGGAGCGTTTGCCAATAATGCTTCAGGAGCAGTATGCTTATGAGAAGGTAAGAAGAGCTAATGTGAACATTTACGAATTTGTCTGACACATGGTCACTGTTTGAATCTCAACTAGTTTCAGTCTTTCACCATGGAGAACCCAGAAGACTTTCCTACATCCTATATGAAAATGTCTTTCAGTGTTCTCAAAGCTACTTTGCTCCTATTTTGGGAATATTTAAAGTGTTAGACAAACTTTGATGAAGTGTGGGGGAAAGTATTTTTCTCCAGGACTAGCTTTGAAGCACTTCTATTTCTGAATTGAAGAAGGTGTTTTTCTAACTTTGCTCTTTCAATCTGTCTACCACTCTCCTCACCTTTAGCCCCATGTGGTTTGTGGAGACCAGCTTGTTCATAGTCCTTACATGCAGTGCTTGGCATCGCTTGCTGTGGGCCTTCACCTGGATCAGCTCTTGTGCAACCCCCCAGTACCACCTCATCACCAGAGCTGCCTCCCTGATCCTGCAGCCTGGAACCCCACAGAATGGGCCTGGCTGGAGTGTTTCTCTACTACCATCAAAGCTGCTGAAGCCCTTGCCAAGGGAGCACAGTTCCCAGAATCCTTTACTGTTCCGGACCTGGAACCTGTTCCAGAGGATGAGCTTGCTCTCCTAATGGTAAAACGTGCTGTATTGTCTCAGTGTGGTGTTATTGAGCATACGGGATGCTGCAATTGACATCTCTGAACTGTAAAGATTTATATTCATTAACGTAAATACCAGCAGTAAGTGTGAGTTTGGTTTTTAATTACCTGGTTAGAATATACTGTAAAGATTGCTCTTTGCGTGTGGAATGAGCACAACTCAATTGCATGTTAACAGCCAAACCAAAACAACCCAAAACTGTGACAATAATTTCCCTATGTGATAAAAGCAAGAAATGTAGAGCTTTACAATAGTATTTTTAGAGGAACATTTTGGCATGTTTCTACACCAGATTATTTTGCTAGTGTTGATTGTGTCTTTACGACATGTTATGATATGTAAACCAAAATAAAAATTTTGGGTTAAGACTTTTTTTATCAGCAAGTTTATGACATTTTAAGCCAAAATAAAAAAAGTAAATAAAAGATTACTTCATCATTAATTTGGTTTCCTTTCTTATTTGGATTGCAAGTTATGGATAACAGTGTCATTGCTAGATAGGTGTAGTAAGGAAATATGCTTGGCCTGTGGATGAAAATAAAGCGTTTGAGTCTGCACACACTCATTCTTACTGCTGTACCATTTAGATTCCTTCGAATGTCAGTGTTGTTCTCAGAGAGGAAGATACGTATTACATCACAGAAAAATTGTGCATCTCTCAAACTGAATGCAGTAACTGTGGCTTTTGTTCTGTAGGATAACAGTAAATGGATCAATGGTATGGATGAACAGATAATGTCTTGGGCAACGTCAAGGCCAGAGGTCAGTATAATTGATGTGGGTTTTTTTTTTCTTTTTAACTTCATAAGCTATTGAAAGTACTCTTGTTCTAAAGCATTCTTTCATGTTATGCCATAGGATTGGCACCTGGGAGGTAAATGCGACGTGTATCTCTGGGGAGCAGGAAGACATGGACAGTTAGCAGAAGCTGGTAGAAATGTCATGATTCCAGTAGCAGCACCTTCATTCTCTCAGGCTCAGCAGGTGATCACCATGTGCTGTTTGTACAGTTTGACAAAAATCTTGCTCTTAGATCTGTTCAATTTCTTGTTTGAATTTACTGTAAAGTACCCCCAAAACATGTGTTTTCACCAAAGAGGAAGTCTTCAGTTATTTGATAAAGTCACATCAAGAGGCCACTGAAATCTGACAAAACAAAATTGCTTGATATGAGTTGAAAGTACCTGCACAGCTTTAACATAATACATGTGCCAATTTTGTTTTCCAAAATAACATTGACATGCAGGATGGAAAGATCAAAACTAAATCTCAGGCAGGAGTACATTGTGATTTCTCTTAGTTCTCAGGAGAAAGGTTTGCCAAAACTAAGAGCAAATATCACTGAACTAATTTTTATTACAGTGTGATTTGGTAACAAAACTGTTAAACATGGGATGAGTGAAGTCTGCTGTTAATAGGATTATCATAAAGGTATTTGCAGTGTGAAAAGAGTCTGTTGTCTTGATATAATTGCAAAGAAAAAATATTGTAACATAGCTATTGCAATGTCGTTGCATCTAAAAATCATTAAAACTTTGTGTCTTTCTAAATTAGGTTGTTTGTGGTCAGAATTGTACTTTTGTTATTCAAGCTAATGGCACGGTGTTGGCTTGTGGAGAAGGGAGCTATGGGCGTCTGGGACAAGGAAATTCTGATGATCTTCATGTGTTAACAGTCATTTCAGCACTGCAAGGTAAAATTATTGACTTTGAAATGAGCCGATACAACACAACTAAGCATTTGGGTACTTAATGTAATTATTTGCACTGATGCTATTTTTGCAGATTTACACATAAAATATTGTAATCTAATTGAAAAATAGAAGAAATAAACCAAATGTAAATTTTTTTTAAAGATTTAAGTAGTAATATGGTGAGACACTGGCATAGGTTGCCTAGAGGAGCTGTGGCTGACCTATCCCTGGCAGTGTTCAAGGCCAGGTTGGATGGGACTTGGAGCACCCTGCTCTAGTGGCAGGTGTCTCTGCCCATGGCAGAGGTTTGGATCTGGATGAGCTTTAAGGTCCCTTCCAACCCAAACCAGTCTGGGATTCTATGATTCTGTGTTAAAATTACTTCTAAGAAGGCTTCAGGGTCAAGCGTTTGCTCAAGATAGGAGCATTGCATTTTAAAACTAATGGCAGGCCAGAAGCACAGTTTGTGCATGAGAAAATTATGGGTTTGTTGAAAGTAAAAAGAAATAAATTGCTGTAACAAGAAAGCTGTGATTGTGATTGGTTCCTTTCCACAGACTTAATTGGCTACCACTAGGAGCACTCAGATAAATCATAGAATCATAGAATAGTTAGGGTTGGAAAGGACCCTAAGAGCATCTAGTTCCAACCCCCCTGCCATGGACAAGGACACCTCCCACTAAACCATGCCACCCAAGGCGCTGTGCAACGTGGCCTTGAACACTGCCAGGGATGGAGCATATTAAGAGTTGTTACAATTTATTCTAATCTTTGTTTTCTCATTTTGCTTTAACAGGCTTTGTTGTAACGCAGCTGGTGACCTCCTGTGGATCTGATGGACATTCCATGGCTTTAACAGAAAGTGGGGAGGTCTTTAGCTGGGGAGATGGAGATTATGGCAAACTGGGACATGGGAACAGCGACAGACAGCGCAGGCCTAGACAGATTGAGGCTCTGCAAGGAGAAGAAGTGGTGCAGGTACCAAATTATTTGTTGTCTCCTACAAGCTGCAGGCCTGGAAACCTAGTGCTAAGAATGTTCCAGAACCATTGTAAGTCTTGACAGTTTGAATTCAGGTACTGAATAAAAAACATCAACTTTTCACTTCTCTGAGCATGATGAACCCAGCTGATAATTTCCAGCTGAAGGACATTAACATCACGAAGCTCACTGTTGATGTGTGATATTAAGTGACAGTTGTTACTGGAAAAGATTGAAAATGTGAAAAAGCATGGGAAAGAGGGGTGACCAAAAGATTGTCAAAATACAGACATGATTTAGAAGTTACCCTTAGTCCTTGTTAGGTGACCTTGAGCTACAAAACTAGGCATGGAGACCTAATGGTGGATTGTAACAGTGCACCAAAACATATTTGACTTTGACTGGAAGTTTCCTTATAAAAATAGAAAATACAGCACGAGCAATCTGCTGGCAGAAAAGAGTAATTGGTAAAAATAAAACACTTGAAAGCCTTTCTTCTGCAGGTATCTACCTGCCCTCCTCCTCAGTGTTACCATTGAGAAGAATAAGAGATAGGTTGTTGGAGAAATCATTAATACTAAAATACCTCTATTTTAGCTCTTTGTAAAATGAATATCATTTAGGGGAGGAAAAAGCATTACAGATTTCCATACAATAGCCAGTATAATTCCCTCCCCAAAAAAGAAAAATTTAAAGTGCATCTAAAATCATGTTTATTTTGCTTCCAGATGTCATGTGGCTTCAAACACTCAGCTGTGGTGACAGCAGATGGCAAACTTTTTACATTTGGAAATGGTGATTATGGTCGATTAGGACTTGGAAATACTTCCAATAAGAAACTTCCAGAAAGAGTGACGGCGCTGGAAGGTTACCAGATTGGACAGGCATGGTTTATCTACAGCTACCAGTGTATCTTTATTTACAGCTGACATTTATGTTTTCAACATATTGAAGTGTTCTGGTTTTTGTTTCTTTTTAACCATGGCTTTCAGTTTGATTATGATGGCCGAACTTAACTAGGCATCATTTTTTAAATAATAACGTTCCTGACTCTCTTCATCCATTCTTTGCAAAACTGCCCATGTTTTTTAACATTTTAAAATTTCAAGGTTTAGGCATTTTTAAGCATGAATTCATGAGCTATTTTCTATCTTAAACAGTGAGCATGTGTAGCATAATGCTATTCTTTGGTTCTAGGAACTGAGAGGAGACAAATGCCTCAGAAATACTACTGTGGTCCTAAATGTCTTGAAAACACTGTAATAAGCAGTGGAAGCTTTAATGGTTTTAAATGGATACTTAATTTTAAAAACTTGATTTTTCTTTTCTTAAACATAGCTGGGGTGTTAGTAGTAAGTTAGCAAAAACTGTACTAATAGTCTGTTTCTCTCAACCAGGTGGCCTGTGGACTCAATCATACTGTAGCTGTGTCAACAGATGGCTCAATGGTTTGGGCTTTTGGAGATGGAGATTATGGTAAACTTGGTTTGGGGAATTCCACTGCCAAGTCCTCGCCACAGGTTAGAATTCCAAGAGAAATTGCTCTTTTTATAAATTTTTAGTGATCTTACATGTATTGCCCAGTGTACAAGAGTGTAATTTTCAGAGGTTAAACTATGAATTCCATATACTATACTGCTCTAATACACCCTGGCATAAATGATTCCGATGTGTTATGCTGAGCCTGCCACTTGAAAGGGTTTCGTGTAAATAATAGTGCCCTTATCTCAGTGGCAATACAAATAGGGAAAATCTTAGGATTAACCTAAAGTAGAGAGCTTTCTTATTTTGGAACCTGGGGGAAAGGTTGTTTACAAACTCACCTACTTCCTCCCATACCACTCCTTGCTCACTCTCAGTAAAAAAAAGGCGTATTGAATCATTGTACATAGAATAAGGGTTTGGTTCCATAAAAGAGAAAACTTTGTCTCAGTTTCTGTATTGATTTACAAGCATTAATTAGAGTAATCCTACAATGTATGCATTGCTGAGTAGGAATTACAAAATTTCTTTTTGGAAGCAGGAGTTGCAGGTGAAATTCATGGTTGCTTTTGAGTTATATCCTCATAATCCCATAGCTCTTTTTGCTTTCACTTACCCCTTAGAAAGTGGATATTCTTTGTGGAATTGGAATTAAAAAAGTTGCCTGTGGAACCCAGTTCTCTGTTGCGCTGACAAAAGATGGGCATGTATATACTTTCGGACAAGGTAGGACAATCTGGTATTTAGATCTCTCCATCTGTAGTTTGTGTGTATTGCAAGTGAAAAAGAAGAATATTAAGACACGTTTTTAAAACTAACCTAATGCTACTTGTTCAGTTTGTGCTGGCCTAGCCTGAATTTTGGAATTTCAACATTGCATTTTTAATACACGCCTAAAATCCAGATTTGTAGCTCTGCTTTGATCTAGTTTGATCTCAGGACAGTCTTTCAATTTACTGATTTACTTTTTGAAGAATGTTTTGCTAGAACTTCATTGAATTTCACATGTCCAAAAACATTCAGTTACTTAAGATTTTACTTCGTGTAATAAAACATATGCCTACACAAGCTGTTTAAAAACCTGGACAGAAGAATTTCCAACTGCTCTGAATTAAACATGTTCAAATTTCTCAAGTCAGTTAATACATATGTATTATAAAACATGTATTGTGTTATATGATCAGTATTTAGATATTTAGGTTTTAATAGAGTTTGATCATGTTTCAGACTTAAAGTGAAAATAACAGTTATAGCAATATTAGCACTGTAGGGAGCACTGTTTTGTAGGAAATGTGCTAGATTTCTCCCTAACCAATTACTCTTGTGTCCCAACTCCAAGGGTATTTAGAATTGCTTTTTGTCCCTGACTTCTACCTGCAAGTGAATTTCACTTTTTAATGTTCTTTACATTTATAGACAAAAATGTGCTTGCAATTCCAGATCGCCTGATAGGTTTGCCAGAAGGTCGTGCTCGAAATCACAACAGACCCCAACAAGTTCCTGTACTGTCAGGAATCTTCATTGAAGACATAGCTGTAGGAGCAGAGCATACCCTAGCCCTGTCATCTACAGGGGATGTGTATGCTTGGGGTAGCAACTCTGAAGGACAGGTGTGTACTATTTTCTGTTTATTTCTCACCTTTGTAAGGCTAGAATTGTACTTTACAGATGTGCTCAGAGTGTCTTTATTTTGGGGGAAAAGAAGGCTTTTATTTTTGTTCTCCTCCTTCACCCCCTCCTCCAGCCACAAGAATATTTTGGGCATTTCCATTATTTTCTTTTTTATTTCCTATGCTCTTACATGGCAGCAGCTTGGGAAGGCACTGAAAACATTCTACCCAAGTTATTCTCAGTAATGCTTTCTATAAAAAAATACAATTTTTCACCTAATCTGTAAACTGTCATCAGTTTTTTTCAGCATAATAAAATGCATGGTTGGTGTCAATCAGATTTGTGAACTATTTAATTGCTTTTCATAAAGAAAATACAAATTAACTTTATTTAGAGACTCATTTTTTCAAGTCAGAAAAAATATTGTCAATAAGTCCTCTCTTTCCTTTGGGACCCTAATTTTATCCCTGCTCTTAAAAAATCCTCACCCATGTATAGCTCATTTTCAAAAGCACCTCAGCTTTTAGACAGTTCTGCCTGCTACAGGTATAGCAAAGACCCTGTTGACCTCTTGATATGTTAGCTCTTGGTGTGTCAGGAAGATTGGACAAAGCTCGTCCTCAGGTATTTTAGAATCGAGATTTTGAGAAGGGTTGTTGATCAAGTTGTTCAGAATACTTTCTGAGAGGAATCTCTGTGATCTTTGTCTTTGCTTGGTTTTCAGTTTGGTTTGATTTTGTTTTCATAGGGTGTTTACTTTGTGTTTCTGGAAGAGAAAAAATGAAAACATTTATGATACGAAATTTTTACTTTTAGAGTATGATGTGTACCTGTCAGAAATCAGAACAGCTTAAGTAAACTTCCTCTTTACACAAATGTTGTTTTCATGAACTACTGTAGGAGTTTACACAAGACACACATGAGCATTGTTTTCCTATGCATGAGAAAGACTGTGCAACATAGGTGACCTACAGCACATATTAGTTCCTCAGTCTAAAAAAATTTCTACATGTTTTAAGGTCTCTTAGACACCTAGGTCTGCCACTCCCCTTGAGTTCAGATGCAATATTCTATTGAAACTAAAAGGCATCATAAATATTTTTTATCCCACTATACACTGTAGATAAATACCATTTTTTACAATTTGCTCTGAATTTTTGCTCAAGAGAGTTATAGAAATATCACAGTTGTTGATTCTTCTTTGCCCCTTTTACATCTGTTATAAATTGTCAGCTTGGACTGGGCCATACCAACCACGTCAGAGAACCAACCCTCGTAACAGTCCTGCAAGGGAAGAACGTTCGACAGATTTCAGCAGGACGCTGCCACAGTGCTGCCTGGACAGCTCCACCGGTTCCACCAAGAGCTCCAGGTAAAGAACGGGCCCTGTTTGTAGGGCATTTGAGTCGGCCTTAGTGTTTCCTGGGGAATGAGTGTAACAAGAACTTTGGAACACTGAGACAAAATTTGGTTTATTTTATATCCATGTAGGTTTTCAGTTTGTCTTAGTCTCTTAATTTTGCTGCTGTCGTGGTTTATTCCAGTAAGCAGCTAAGCACCATATAAACTACTGGAAAGAAAATCAACTTCACCCCAGGCCAAAGCAGTACAGGTACCGTTTATGAAATAATGCTTTTTTTCTGTTTCTGTGGTAGGTGTTTCAGTGCCTTTACAGCTTGGTTTACCTGATGCCATTCCACCACAGTATGGGGCACTGAAAGAAGTGAGCATTCATACAGTAAGAGCAAGGCTCAGACTGCTGTACCATTTTTCTGACCTCATGTACTCTTCATGGAGATTACTTAACCTCAGTCCCAATAACCAGGTAAGTTCCATTTGGAAAAAAAAACAAATTAGCTGTGTTATGTTATGCCACATTGCTAGAGAGTTTCTGACCAGTTTCTGATGTATCTTAGCAACAGGTTCTTTGAGTTTTCTGTAATGAATCAGAAAAGATACAAATCTAGATTAAAGCAAACCTAGTCAAAGCATTGTTTCAGTTTCCAGAAGCTTTGTGGCCTCAAAGCAAAAACCACAAAATGCTGACCTGTCTGTTTCCTGAAACACCAAAGTGCTAGTTATCACTATGAAGGGGTTTATGCTGTATGTGAAGAACGGAATTCATACCATCTATTAATATGTTTATTCTCACATTGCTTTATTGCAGAACAGTACATCTCATTACAATGCTGGAACATGGGGAATAGTTCAAGGACAGCTAAGGCCCTTGCTGGCACCACGCGTTTACACTCTCCCCATGGTGCGCTCCATAGGAAAAACTATGGTTCAGGGCAAAAACTATGGGCCACAGATTACTGTGAAAAGGATATCAACCAGGTCAGTATTGTTTCACAGGCATTGCATTAGACCTTAGATGAGTATTTACGCTCATACATTTTCCATAACTTTTGTCTTTTTTGTGTCTTGTTTGTTTGTTGGTTGGTTTGGTTTTGGTTTTGTTGAAAGAGGTCGGAAATGCAAGCCCATTTTTGTGCAGATAGCAAGGCAAGTGGTAAAGCTGAACGCATCAGACCTTCGCCTACCTTCCCGTGCCTGGAAAGTGAAACTGGTTGGAGAAGGAGCTGATGATGCAGGTGGAGTGTTTGATGACACTATTACAGAAATGTGTCAGGTATGAAAAGTCTGTTAGTTCAAAATGTCTGGGTAGAGATTTGTTCTCTCTGGCGTCTTTTTAGTATTTCTCAAATTGCCTTTTTGCAGCATAGCAGATACTTGTTCTTCAGTCTTGAGCGACAAAGCTAAAGCTGCCTACTTAGGGATGTGTCCAGGGGCAAATAAATCTTCTAGATTATGGCAAGGAGATGCCAGTAGACCCCTTGGAGTTTTGATATGGCCCTTACACGTTTTGAAAGCATCTGGATCCCTCCATTCTGTCCAGACACAGTACCTTTTATAAGAGATGTACTGTGTTCCATGATTATAGAACGTTCCATGCATACAATACAATACAGAAGCACCTGAGGCTTCCTCACATACCTAAAGATACATGTCACTTCTCAGATTCAGTGCTGGAAAGATCAGTAGCAAAAAGTGCACATTTCTGTATATATATTCTTTTATATATTTAAATATATGTTTCTGTAATAGGTTTGTTATCCCTGTTTCTGAGAAGGCTTGTTTGTTGTTGATTTTTAAGGAACTGGAAACTGGAATAGTAGACCTGCTTATTCCTTCCCCAAATGCTACAGCTGAAGTAGGCTACAATAGAGATAGGTAAGCTGTCCAGGATTTGCTTTTATTGCAGATATTAGTGGGTGAAAATTAAAATGTTCCATTAACTATTTTATACCAAATGATGGGACTTCACAATTGTCTGTAGTATATTTTTTCCTTGGGGTTGTGATGTTACTCGATTGTGGAAGAGAGGGCATGGTTTTAACATGAGCTTCCTGGATTGCTGATGGCAGAATGCAGGACAACATCAAGAATGCCAGCCTTTGGGGTCAAGAGTAGTTCTGCCTATCTCAGCCTCCATTATTTTAATAGCAACAGATAACAGTAATCTTCTGCTGATAATAGCATTGACAATACTACACTCTGCTTAGAAATGTTTTGTCTTTTACTTCTAATGAAGTAGCGTGGAAGTAATACTAGAGCATTTAAACTGCTTTTTTGTTCTTTCAGGTTTCTCTTTAACCCTTCAGCGTGTTTAGATGAACATCTAATGCAGTTTAAGTTCTTGGGCATTCTCATGGGTGTAGCTATTCGTACAAAAAAGCCATTAGATCTTCATTTGGCTCCAATGGTCTGGAAGCAACTTTGTTGTATCCCACTCATCTTGGAGGATTTGGAGGAGGTAGATCTGCTCTATGTGCAGACCCTCAACAGCATTCTTCACATTGAAGACAGTGGGATTACTGAAGAAAATTTCCATGAGGTAAGATATGAAAGTTAGAGCTTTTAGGTTTATTCTGAAAGCAGTTACTTTATCAGATTGACCTTAATTTAGGTGTTTATATAAACCAGCATCCCCGTAATTGGAATAACAGGGACTTCTTACGCTTTTGGAATAGTTTGTGATCTTATAGTTCTAGGTGACAGATAGTAAAATACTAACTTTAGATCACTAGTGGTGACTTACACTGAACATACTTTTCCTGTTTTGCAGATGATTCCTTTAGATTCTTTTGTTGGCCAAAGTGCTGATGGTAAAATGGTTCCCATAATCCCTGGAGGGAACAGTATCCCACTTACCTTTTCAAACAGGAAAGAATATGTGGAGAGGGCAATTGAGTACAGACTCCATGAAATGGACCGTCAGGTAAGAATCTCATGGCAACCTTATCCCCATTGTTAATGCAAATAGAGTTTTTGGTTTATTTATGCAAGCTTCCATTCCAGTTTATTGGGGCATAAGACAATCTTGGCTTTCCACATCTCACTTGGGTCCCTGTGGCTTACACACACACACCCCTGAACTGCTTTGGGTTTTGTTTTCAATTAGTCCTATTTTTCTTAGTAATTGCTCAATTGATAGAAGAGTATTAGAAATCAGGACCTTGTCTTCCATTAGAGTAGCCCTGCTGCCAACTGTCAGCTCCGCTTGAGAAATGAACCTGCAGTTGTGCATGCTGTACACTGTCATTAGACATAACAGTGCAGATGAGCTAAAGTAACTGTTTTGTTTAACTTCAAGCTATTTCTCATCTGCTTTAGTACAGAAGCTACAACTATTTCATGCTATCTTTTGTGAAGTGTTAATTGCGTGTCGGCATGCTTTGTGTATTTTGTCAGTTGTATAGTGAAGCTTGTGAATGCAGTCTACTGATTACATGCTAGGAAGATGATTGTCCGTTTTTCTCGAGATACAGATGCATGTGTGATATTATCTGCATTAAAAAAAGAAACTTTCTCATCAGAGGTACCAAATCCTAAGTCTTCTAGAGCAAGTATGGGCTTCTTACAAATATGACTTTGGTCCAGCTCAGATGTATGGTAGCCACACAGTTTTTCGGTTTAGCCATCATCATTTGTGCTGCTAACTTGCACTTTTTTAAGTTCTTCTGGTTTGCATCAAAACACATTTTTTAATATGCTGTTGCAATCAAAAATGCTTGTAATATTCTATAGGATTTTGAGAGAGGGTACAGCTCTTACAGGGGATGCATGCATGAGAGGTTGTATTTGGCAGATGTTCTGTAATTCTCTGTCCTGTTCCTCAGCTGATACGTTGCTTTTGCATTTGGATGGCACAGTAAGTGGCAGAGGTAAGAAAATGGCGCTGCAAATGCGTCTTCTTTTTTGGGCAACAGGTGGCTGCTGTAAGAGAAGGAATGTCTTGGATTGTTCCAGTTCCTTTGTTGTCTCTTCTGACCGCCAAGCAGTTGGAGCAAATGGTCTGTGGAATGCCAGAAATATCAGTTGAAGTTCTGAAGAAAGTTGTGCGCTACCGAGAAGTGGATGAGCAGCATCAGCTAGTTCAGTGGTTCTGGCACACTCTTGAAGAGTTTTCAAATGAGGAGAGAGTCCTTTTCATGAGGTTTGTGTCAGGAAGATCTCGATTGCCAGCCAACACAGCCGATATATCTCAGCGATTCCAAATAATGAAGGTTGATAGGGTAAGATGCTGCTTTCAGATGCTGTTTTTGTTGATGTTGTTTGTTTGTCTTTCTGTCTGGTTTTTATTCCTGTCTGGTATAATCTCTCCTTTAGCAATAGGAGACAGGTTTCCATACTTGTAAATTTACAGGGAAAGTATGGGATTGGAAATGCTCTGAGCTGTTAAAAGCAAACATTTTAATTGTGTGGAAGGACATATACTGCATGAATTGCATCGTAACTCATTTGGTGCATTTACTATAGTCACATGATGGGAGGTCAAAATAACTTCTTGCCAAGAAACAAACCTTCTCCTATTGTAGCCTGTTCAATGTCATTTTCTGTTCCAATACCTTTTTTTATTTGATAATTTTTACTCTTTTTTTAGAAGTTTTAAATATGTGTAAGTGGCAACATATGACCACCAGTGAATGGCTTAAAACCACTGTGATGAACTTTCAGTGTGTTACTCTATGTACAGGATGCATTCATCTGGCATTACTTTCGGGTTTTGTGCAGTGGAAGCATGTTCTCTGTGAACTACATGAATCAAAAACTTGGCAAAATCTAAGACACCAGGGTTTTGACTGTCACCTGTGGTTAGGTATCACTTTAATTGCCTAATTCTAAGGCCCACTGTGGTGTGTACTTCGAATGTTGCTTGATATCTTCCAATAAGCTGCTAACTAATAGTGTGATCAGCTTTTCCAGTAGTCGAATTTCATTGCTGGGTTGAAGTACTCGCAGAGCAGGTGATACAGCAGTCATTTTGGACCTCCTTAAGGATGAAACAACTGATGTAAATAAGGGAGGCCAGTCTGTTGCTTATAAGGAATTTCAAGATAGAATGTGCAAATGCTGACTGACAGAGGCACGGAAGGGAGGGAGCAATGGAATATGGATAATGTTGCAGGTTTTGCTTCATTCACAACTTAACAGTGTCCCACCTTTTATCCGTTTCCACAGCCTTACGACAGCTTGCCTACCTCACAGACTTGTTTCTTTCAACTGAGGCTCCCACCTTACTCCAGTCAACTAATCATGGCAGAGCGTTTGCGCTATGCAATCAATAATTGCAGGTCTATAGATATGGACAATTATATGCTCTCACGGAATGTGGACAATGCAGAGGGCTCAGACACAGATTATTGACATTCTGTGAACAAAGTCATCTTCCTTTTACTACAAATAGTGCCCTAAGTCCAATTCATTGTTGACATAATTTTACAGTAACCATAGATGTTTTAGGAGCATAAAACCAGATGTTAATAGACAGTGGCCACATTTTAGTTACTCTAAATGTAACAAAATTTAGATGTTTTTATTTTTTTGTGATTGTAAAAAAGGAAAAAAGGAAAAAGAAAACAAAAAAAGGGTGATGGGTAAGTTTTTTTCCTCCTTTTTTGGTCACTTTTGATAAGTTTGCATGGAGACATTTTGGTGCATTTTTGTTGGGAATAGTACATTTGTAAGCCCTTCCAGTGAACATGAAGAGTTGTACATTGTGTATAATTGTTCATTAGCAAGGACAGTTTTACATGAATATTCACATATTTATTTTGTTTTAATTTGAATTGCCTGTGCAGGGTTCCTTACGCAGAGAAAAATAAAGCAAATTGAAGAATCGGTTGCTTGGATGCATTTGTGAACTGTGGTTGGTTTACTCAGTCTTCATACTTCTATACTTTGGCTCAGGAAAATTTTGTATTCCAGTGCTTAGACAGGGTGCGACATTTGAAGCATCTTGAAATGTTTACCTTCAACGCATCTGATGTGCTCTACATTCTGTGTCTGAGGTACTGGCTTTTTCAGGTGTACCATTTATTCCTCGTACTTCAATACAAGTTAACGTTGTACCTGGTTCCTTCTTGATGTTCACTTAAACATTTTTCTCCTCCAGAGTAGTAGTTGTTGCCAGTAACAACATTCTGCCACCTTGCTCAGTAACCTTGAAATCTCGTCAAACAAACCAAAAACAAACGTCTTTTTTAATGTACAGATTGATGTCATTGATTCCTGATCAGAGTGCAGAACAATCAAAATGGAAGTGGCAGGATAGTAGTCAAGGCTGTAGATTCTGCCTTTGCTTCAGTAAATGTCATGTGTTTGGTCTTGTTTGGTTGCTGCTGTGATTGTACTGTGATCAACAGAATGTGGCTTACACTGTGATGTTCATATTTGGTTGGGCCAATGATATACTGTACAAAGACGTTGTTCTGTGTCTGAGGGAAGTGCTGAAGAACAGATCTCTATTTGTCTTCAGCATCTGTATCAAAACTGTATCAAGCTATAGGTGCTGCTTGGTGTTCAGGAGCAGGATTTACCTGGGCTGAGGAAAAGGGTCCAGTCTGTCCCTCTGCTGCTCTGCCCTAGTTCCCCCTCCCATCTTCACTGAGCCTCCTCGGTAAGGATGCTGTGGGTCCTGAGGGCTAGAGAGAACATTCAGTAACTTAGTCTTACCTGGGACCAGACTTGGCCATCTGAGTCTGGAAAAGAGGGTAGAAATTCCTGCTGTTTTCTCTCCTGTGGTTTTGTACATGAGCAGAGATGGATAGGGAGATTTCCTAGTTGTCCAAGGCTGACCCTGTGTGTTGCTGCCAGCTGACAGTGTTCAGAGGGCTGAGTTGATGAGCTGTAACAATGTGGAGGTCTGGGTTTTATCTGATGAACTTCTTTCAGTTAGGGCTAGTTGTTGGCTTATGAAGCATCCTAGGGGGGTTTTGGAAAAAGGTGGGACTCAGGGCTCTGACATCATGCAGACTTAGCTTCCTGCCTGTTTATGTTCTACTGTTCCAAATTGGACTGAGACTTTGTGTCCCAACACTATGTTATGGGGGAGCATATCCATTTCTTGGTCTAAATGTGTAAGTGTAATAAGTGAAGAACAGACGATTACAAATAAAAGGGGAAACTGCTTTGTAAAGTTCTGCATAGACTTCATTTATGCCTCTGAATTCCTGCTACTAATTTGTCAGCCTGCTCCAATCAGGCACAGAAAATAATAGAGCTGTGTCTAAGAAGATAGCTTTGTGTGGGCTGTGCAGTTGGCTGCTTGGATAATGAGAACATTTTTGGAGGAAGCTTCCAGTAAAGTGAAAGAGGATGTTATATTGGTAAATGTTGGTTGAAGGGTTGTGCTTGCTTGCTTCAGTTAAGACTTTTTTAATTGGTTGTGCTTGCCGTTTGAATAGTCTATTTTAGCATCACTAAAACTATCAAGTTCTGAATTGTTTTTATATTATCCTACTGCTTTTTCCCCCACTAATTCCATTGTGTATACATTCCTTTCAACCTGCTGATTGACATTTTTTTGTTGCTCAGGCATCTGAGAGAGACTGGAATCATGTTCAGGTTTCCTGCATAGTGCTTCTTAGACATAATTGCATACCAAGGTAAAGAAAGTGCAACACTGATTATGTCATGTTACTGAAGACCATCTGAGAAAGTTCTAACTTACATCAGTTTGAGAGTATTTTATGTAGGCAACTCTCTCCCTGTGCAGAAAGGGGAATAAAGATTGCCAGTGTATTTCTGCATTCTGTAGTACAAGTAGGTCTTATATGCAGGTAGTTAAAGAAAATAAATGTGCAGCTGTCTTTCAGCATTGGGTGGGACATCTGTGTATGACTGGAGCAGGGAGTGTCAGTGCTAACAGATGCATGGTATTTGTAAGGTGTGTGTGACAATGTGTTTATCTAGACCCACTGCACATAATGAGAGATGAAGGCACAGTGAGCTTAAAGTGTTAAATTGTAAACATAATCAGAGAAAAAGCTTTAACTACAGAAGTAACATACAAGGCTGTTGTTTCTCGAAGCCTATAATTTCTGTTGCTTATCCTGGTTTCACCCAGGGATAAGGTAATTTCTTCACTACCACCTCTGGTATTTCAAATCACTTTTTCTTGCTTTTTTCTTTCCTACCTAGGAAGTACCCCTTTAGCCTTTTGGGCTATCAGACAGCTGGATAGCCCTTTGAAACAGGTAGGCACACTACAACAGAGATGAACAGCCAGTCCCTGTGACTAGAGGTAGGCAAGTTACGTGAGTTTGAAGCCTCACTCTTGCTGGAGCTGGTGGTGGTGGTAGTGTTGGTTCAGCTGGTGGAGGTGGAATGTGTTGTGCTTAGAGGGGACTGGGAAGAGCAGAATATGTTCTTGAACAGGAGTATGTACTCTCCACGAAAGAGGTGAACAGCCAACTAGGTCAGTTCTGGAAGCTTAATTTAGATTTGTCCTTTAGCCCTTTTGACTGCGTGAAGTGCAATGGTAAAAAAAGTGCCTCTGTTGGTAAGTAAGAAATTTGACTGTGCTGCAGGTCTCTGTTGAATTTCTTTTTACCTTATTGCCAAGCTGAGATATGTTGTTACAGTGGAAATCTGAAGGGTCTGCTGGCTGTTGCTTTTACCCTATCATGTAGGAAAAGGCACAAGCTTTGGAGGCACAAGACTTGAAGAAGCCTTGTTTGCCACTTGCATCTGATAACCTGCTGCAGCTTCCAAATAGGCATCTTGGTTTACGTAACCTTTCTTTTAGTACTTTCATAAAATGATAAATAACAAGTGTCCTCCCTCCCCACCTGGGAAGTTAGAGCTGGGGTCTGTGAAGAGTAAAAAGGGTTTCAGTAATCTTAAGAGAACTTTGACAGAACTCAAATGTCTTGGAACTGAAGAAGACTATTAACATGCATCCATCCTTACGTAATACCCTAAATGTACTCATTATATACTCACTTTTCAAATTGGATTGCTAAGCAATAAAATCATTATGGGTGCTGTAAAAATGTTTCAACAGAGGTGTGTTCAAATTTTACCATGTCATGAACCAATGTCCCCGTTCAAGAAGAGGACCGGCAGAGTAATATAACTTCGAGCGTTGGTACACAAATAGGCAAAGAAACCAAGTAGGAGAGTGTTGTAAGGCCCTTTGTAGCTCTGCCAAGTAAGAAACCCACACTACCACTGCCCCCACCTCCCCAGACAGTCCTGAGAGAAAACTGGCAAAAAGGCAGAAGTAAGATAGAGGCAGGTGCACACCCGCTCTCACTTCTTGTAGCTACTTGAAAATCTTTTGGGTGTCAGGTCTACAGAGATGCATCTTTCATCAGAGTGCTTAGTGAGCTGGCATCAGGAGAAGGTGTTTGGTTACTAATGTGACTGTACAGAATTCCTGCCTTGTTTTGGCTTGTCAACAGTATTTGAAATTGGGGGTTTTCACCAGTTGTGTATTCAAGGTAAGAATTGTGTCACCATCCCAATTTCCACATCACAGTAAGTTTGTTCAGTCCAGCAATCTCCTTTCCAAGTTGTAATTGCTGGTTTAGGAATGCTGTTTGTCCTTGCTGTCTGGGCTTCCAGTTTTGTTCTGTTATGTACTTAATTAAATTTTAGGAATGAGTTAATGGAATAACAGAATATTCCAGTGGCATGCTGCTGTGATGAAATGATTGGTTTTATTTGTCTTCTGGGTGAGTTTCTTATGGTTACTCATACCCATCAAGTATTTCTCTAGAATTTCAGCTGTGTTTAACTGAGTCTGTAATGCTGTGATTTATTTCTTAGCTCAGCCAAATTAGAGAGTACCAAAGGATATCTGTGGATCAATTAACCAGCATGGCAAGGAGAAGTAAGTACATTCACTTCTGCTGAGAGCTGTAAAGTTCTCTTCCCATTTTTGATGCACCACATAAAGAATGCTTTCAGGAGTTCCTGGCTAGCTCATCAGTTCTTGCAGGGGGAAGAACAAGAGCCCGGGATGCAGTCTATTAAAATATTTCTGAGATTGTGTTAAATTTACCTTTCTAGAGAAACTGATTGGAAATGCAGTTGTACAGTACTACTCCTGCAGTAAAAAGCTGGCTTCAGATGGAATTTTCATAACGTTTCCTTTCTTTCTGTTCAAACGTGAATGGAAGACAGTGAGTCAGTTGAAATGAATCTTTCTTTCAAGACTACCTTAGGCATCAGAGCCAAGTTCTCCATTGTGACACCTCAAGCTCCACATAGCTTTAATAAAAAGAGAGACAGTATGGGAAAAAGAACACTTGAGAAGTTGGGAAATCAATCCAGGTATTCCTGAGTAATTGAGGCCCAACTTCACAATTCATTTCTACAGTTTAGATGCCAACTGGGAGGTGGGGGGAAGGTCTGCTTTACTTCAACAGTCATTTGTCACACATTCTTTTTGGTTTAGCAAAGAGGTGCTACAGTCATGCTGTTCTCTAACTGTGAAGAAAAACATGTATCAGGTTCGATATTTGTGGTAACTTTTAATAAGTTGTTAAGTAGGAATTTAAGAGGTTACAAATTCCATTCCTTAGAGGAAAAACTGGCTCCTGTGGTCTTCCAGTTACATAAGAGATAAAAATGCAGACACATAGTAAGTCTGCAAAGCTATGTGTGCAGATACAACTGGTAAAATGCAACAGAGACATCAGGTTATTTAAGTCTTGGTAGTCTTGATATACTTGAATTCCAGCGATAAAAGTTGCAGGTTACATGTCTGTAACTAATACATTTCATCTGTGTTCCTACCAGTGCAGGAAGGTTATCAGCAACTGCAGAGCTTCTCCTGTCAGAGAGAAAGAGGCTTGCTGTGGTATGTGCACAGAGGTTGCTGTAGGGACCAAGTTTTGGGTGATTGTTGTTAATTGGAACAGGAAGGCTGACTCTCCATGGGACTGAACAGTGTTTCCAAAAGTTAGTATTTCTAAATGTGCTTTAATGTTAAGGAGACACACACTCAGGTATTTCTACTCTGTGTAAGGTTTGAGTTTAAAATGAAATCCTAACTGCGGTAGACTTCATTGTGATTTCAGCTGGAACTGTTAGTTTCCATAGTCTGTGTGCAGCCTTCTGTTTAATGTCTAAGCTGAACTGACACCTGGTCCTCCAGGGCAACTGAGTTATCCATAGCCTGAGTTACCCATCTGTCATTCTCTTCTGTGGCTTGTGTTGAATGGCAGAGAAATTTCAGGTAAATACAAGGTGAGCTGCAGAGTCAGCAAGAATGGGCAGGATTCTAGATTATGGTGTGTTCTCCAGGAGTCGGAATTCTGAATTCATGGCAGAATTGGTGAACAAAGTGGAAAATAACGGGGAGTGGAATTTGAGGATGTGCCCGCGCAATAAAGCCCAGGGGAGGAGACAGGCTGCTTTGGAAAACAGCATGCTGGAGCTGAGGCAAAAACCTGAGTAACTGATGCTAGATGATCACACTGATTGTTCTGTATGATTACTGAGCCAGACTCAACACAGGCAGAACTGCTGACTGGTACCTGCACTACAGCTGATACTGTAACGTTTGTCTTTATTCAAGCAAATCTGTACGTGCCTCAAGTCTTGGAACAGAGTATTCCCGATCCCAGCACTCACTACCAGGACCAAATCCCAGTGTGTGATTTCAAGACAGGTTTTATGTAGCGGAATAAACCCGTTAACCTTTGGTGTCAGATTTTGTAGGCAACACCATGGGGACCCTTCATGAAAAATGTTTCATTTCCATGTAGCAGAGCAGCAGGCAGGAAAGGGACAGCCCTGTGGTTTGGGATGAAGATGGATGTTGGGTTTGTACTTTGCAGTGAGAAACAGGTGTTTATATAGCTCTGTACTGCAGTATGTTCCTCAATTAGCATTTAAAGCTACAGGCTGGAAGTCGCTGTCTTGTCCTGGAGGAGGTAAGTTCTGTGAACTAGCATTTTGTTTGTATCATACTTCCATTAATGTCAACTTCCAAGCAATAACCTGGCATATCTGGTCAAAGTCCATAATGCGAAGGCTCAGCCTGTGTTTTGTGTACATTGCCATGCAGCCTTCCTTTAATAAACAAGCCTGGCACATCAGCTACAGCCATGGATCACTGAGGAAGTGGTGGTTGTCAGCTGTTCTGCTTTTGCTAGATCTTGGCTGGTGTGGTTCTCATCCTGCAAGGGTGGATGAGCATGTGGGTGTATCTTTCAACAGAAATTGGTTTATCCCTCCTCCCCTGATATCTGTGTGAGTCGTGCAATTACCCAGGCTCTGTCTGCTGCAGCTTTATGCACTTTCCCAGTACCTAAGGAGTTCAGAAAGCAAGAGGGTTCACTCTTAACCTTGGGACTTAGCAGGAGTGTCTTCCTTACTGTTTGTGTCTCCAGGTTCTGCCTCACTCATTCCAACTCAATTCAGACTCAGTTTTCCTTTGTATATTTCTTCCATGCAGTGATTAATAAGGTGACCTTTGATATTGAACTTACTGAACCTTGTCAAACCACTGTTAAACTTTGTAATGTTCCATTGAATTATTGAGCTCTGTCCCATTATTGTTTTACCTCATAAAACATACCACTGCTGCTCTCCTCCGAGTGAGGTGCATTCCACTTGGCTGTGACAAGAGGGTATCAAAATTGCAGGTTTTGGCCTTAATTAGGGCTAGCATTTTGAGGCAGTATTGCAGGGGTTCCAGTTCCAAAGAATATGAGAAAGCAAACAGGTTTTCTCCTTAAGACTGTCCAGGTGGAGATGGATGCCTTTTCCTAGGGCAGCCTTTGTTGGGACTCAGGCAGGAAGGCAGCCAGAGGTCAGTGTAGCACTGCTACCCTAGAGGAGGGCAGCAGTGGCTCGGATACCCACACTGACACACATTACACATTACACAATTTGTTGCATTTAAAGCTGAACCAATTTTCTTGATGCTTTTTCAAGCATCAACTTTTTTCCTGGCTTATTGTCTGGAATCATGTTAGCGCTCCTCTCTGCTCTCAGCGTTACTGAAGGGCACTTTGCCCTGACTCTCTCCAGACCGGTTTGTGTTATGTTCCGGCAGAAATCCACGTGGAGCGTTTGCAGTGAGCTCCCATAGAGGGTTACTGCTTCCAGGGTCTGGTCAGTGATCCGCACACAGTTTTCCAGTTTGAGTGTCCTGAGGTTTGGGCAGTTCTTGAGAAGCAGCAGGATGCAGTCATCTGTAACATGGCCGCAGCCTGAGAGGGTCAGAGACAGCAGGTTTGGACATCTGAAAACAGGAGTGTTAACAGGTGAGACAAGGGGAAAAACAAATACTAGAGCTTGGAGAAGCTGGGATTGTCAAGAGTAAAGGTGAAAGTTAGGGAAATACCTCCTCTTCCATTAGGAAGGTTTAAGAATGCAAGAGTAGGCGGGGGCACATGCAGCTGTTCCGCTGTCGCTGCAGCATGTTCCCTTGTCCTTAAAGCTGGTACACAGCGTGCTCGTTTCCCTACACCCTCCCTCCTCCCCCTGCTGCTTCACTTCTCCTTTTGAGCAGAGGTAATAAACTGGGATCATGTCAGTGGCACGAGCTTTGTTTTTACTCTTTTCCACTTAGGAGCAGTTTGAAAACACAGGTGTGTTAAAGCAGGCAGGGTCAGGAGAGGCTCCGACCTGCCCCCTCTCGTGGCTCTCTCACTGGGATAGAAAAGTACTCCGAACTCTGAGGGAAAATCAGGATCTCTGTTTAATTTGCATTTCTCTTTGCAAAGCGTGCTCAGTTTTGTTCGGATGGAAATGCTTTCAGTGGGTTGCTGCTTGTCTTAGGAAGGCTAAAATGGAGGGAGGGGGTGTCAGTATAAACTGTCCTTTTTGAAAGTTCAGTCTGACTTGTGTGCAGGAATCCACACAGGGCTGAAGGGCATCAGCTGGGTTGTGCTGGACTCTAAGGTTGGTTACTGCTCTGCAAGCTTTGCTTTGAGTTTTGTCCAGCAGCTGGTTTGGGGTTACGGGTTCTGCAGAGGAGAAAGGCATTTCAGCTATTTCAGTAGAGCTGTGGTCGTGTGTCCCCTGCATCCCAATTTGTGATGGCGGAAAGAATGGAAATAACAGTGAAGTGTGGCTTTATGGTGGACATTCTAATGCCAAGATGAGAGGATAGTTTCTCCTGCGCCCTTCTCTGTAGGCTTAGATGTGCTTCCTCGTGATACTTTGCAAAAGATCCAGTGTTCAGCAGTTGTTGTAGAACAGTTACTTTTGGAACTGTATTTGCAGCTTAAGGCTGCAGCTGAACCTCCCTTTGGGTGCTTGGTGGGAGATGGCTCCCTCACCCTTCCCCCTGGACAGTGCCCGTCATTGTCCTGCACCTTGGTGGGGTTTTCAGTTGTAGCTTCCAAACCGGACTCTGCCCGCGGCACAGGGCCCAGGGCCAGCTGCGGCACCGCCGTTAGCACACGCTGCAGGGCAGGCTCCACCTGCCCCTTCCAGCCCTGAGCCAGGCCCGCAGCCAGCCGGGATTGGCGCTACCCCGTTTGCTCCGCCTGAGGGAGCTGAACTTTGTTTTTCTTACAGCTGTTTGTTGGTAGCAGTGAAGCTGTTGGAAGCAGCGTTGTGTGCCCAGAGCTGCTTCCATAGTGGTATTTCTTTCCTTTCCTGCAGTTTATACAAAGCTAGGAGGGAGTTAAACTTCAGTGTAAAAGCAGTACGTACTTATTTCTAAGAATGAATCAAATGTGGTGTTTTGTTTCACAGGCTTGGCCCTGCTATGACAGCTTTTTGAAATCACATCTTTCCTCTATCTCCCTTCCCCGCCCCCACCCCACAGTGGTTTGCATTGCCAGAATGGCACCTTCAGTTAAGCATCGGTTTAGTAGCATTGCACTTTCCTGTATTCATGTATTAATTATTCATTCTTCCCCCCAAAAAAGGCAAAAATAGGCTTCAGGAAAGTCAGCGTGAAGTACCCACTGCTGCCACTGGAAAACCAACTGAGCACTGTAGTAAAACTGCAAAGTCAAAGCACTCCCATACTTAACACTCCATTTCAGGTGGGATGTATGGAGTAAACAGTGCTCTCCTTTCAAGTTAACCTTTACAGTACATGTAGAGTTTCACACCCAAAGAACGTACCTGTTGCAAACTTCTAGTAAAAAGTCAGTGACAGTGTTCTCATGCCTGTTACAGAAGTCTTTCTGGAAACTGTTTTTCATCCAGTCCTCAATATTACACACCTTGACTCTCTCTGAATACCAGCAGATGGATAAGTATTTTAAAGCAGGTCCCAGGAGGAAATTATCCTTCTTTAGTTCCACTGGAGAATGAAAGTTCAACAGCGACCACAGTAACGGATCCTGAAACACTTCTAGCAGCTTGTGACATGTTTTTGCTAAACTTTTCCTACTGTTTTTGTCCAGAAAAGAAAATAGATGTAAAAGGCACTCCCGATTGAGCTGGGTTATATGCATAGCCTGTCGGAGCCCCTGTGGTAGACAGAACAGTCTCTGGCCCTGTGGAATTACCAGCAGGCAGTGCTGGAGGGGCTCTCAGGCACCAGAAGGCTGTTGCACATATATGGTTGTGGAATGGTGTTTATTTTTGGCAAACAACTGGTGTAGAAGCTCAGAAGAGGGGGAGATGAATGCAAGAGACGCATGTTGGGTTGTGCGAGGGACCGGCAGGGGCGTGTGGAGCAGCACAGGATGGGAATGCTTCCTTAAAAGGGATTTTGGTTTTCTCTTCCAGGCCCCCTGGAGTCCTGCAAAGCTCCAGCACTGGGCAGTGACTGATGGGGGGGAGGTGTTGGTCTGTTGGAGTGGAAATGGGAGGTTGCAGCATATGACCGGTTTAACCTGTGTTTGTTCAGTGGTTTCTCCAAGGTTGTACTTCTGGTTCCTGCTCAGGTACAGTACCACCTGGTAACAACCCTTCACCAAGAGGCACACACACACCCACCACACAGACACACCAACAGGCACACTGGTACATGCACACACTGATAATTTCAGACACATGCACCAACAGACATGTATGCACAGGCACATGCAGATGCTTGCACAGACACAGGAACACAGAGCCACACAAGACATGCACTCAGACAGATGTACAGATACATATGCACACACAGACATGCACAGACACATGTACACACATGCAAACAGGCACAGACATGTAGACAGGCACATGCACAGACGTGTGCACACACAGATGCATGTACTGACATGCTCACACACACAGGTGAACACAAACACGTGCACAAAGACATATGTACACACCGACTCACATGCAGCTACATATGCACACCCACATAGGCTTACACTCAGCTGTGCACACTAACATCCAGACACACACCCCCCCACACACAAATGCAC
>JANHGB010009080.1:0-20430 GCA_026283785.1 Coracopsis vasa
GTGTTGGCTTTTTGGGTTTTGTTTTTTTTTTTTTTGACATCAGAAATCTAACAAAAAAATGGCTTTCTTGAGGCCTGATTTTGAAATTAAGTATTTCAGCAACCTTCCCTCCGGTCTGTTGTTTCAGGAGTATTCACAGAAACACTATTTCAAATTTCTTTCCAAATGTAGTTTTCTTTTTTACCAATAATAAAAGTAATAAAAATACAAAATACTTTCTAACCTCAAGTACTTCTGCCACAACATTAAATTTTATGTAGCACTGCCACAATGCCACAGAGTCCTTTGGGCTTATAACTGTACCTGATTATTTAAATGGACTCCAGGTTTGTTCATCCATCTTTACAAAAGATGGATATTAAAGATCCATCTTTTACAAAATCAGTCCTTGCTTCAATGCAATTCTTATCCAGCAGTTGTCCCACTGTCTACCTCGTACAATGCTTACAAAGCCATTAATAAAACGCTGCTTTTAAAGCAAGCTATAAGCAGACACTTCATAGCATTAAAAGTCCTTCTGTTAAAATATATTCTATTTGAATCTTATTTTACAATGCAGAACTGGGAAAAAAAAATTTGCATTGCTATACAGAAACTGTGAATGTCCCTTCCCTAAGAAGGAAAAGGAACACGATTACTCTAAATGTCTACAGGCTATGTTTTAGGTCAGTCTCTCAGATGATAGGCAAATAAAGAGTTTTTGGAAAAAAAAAAAAAAAACAAAAAAAATTGTAAAAAGATAGGAAGACCTAATCATCCATCTTCCTAGATTTTACTGGTCACTATCACTTAAATTTATTCCACCATTTCTTTATAATCGGAACACACAGTGCAAATTTTGCCCATTCTTTCCAGCTGAGTAGAATCGAGGAAACTATGAAAAGGCATTTCCAGCCCAGTTGTAATGACACTATCAAAACAGTGAGAATGTAATACATCCAAGTAGCTGTGCACCAAACTACATCTTCATACATAAACTACAGTGGAGTCCTTCCTGCATACAGTTGTCTATAATGAAATAAATTCACTATACCATTCAACTTATGAATTGTTTTATCTTCATAGCTATACATAAAACAGCAACAAGGAAATTCAAAAATGAATGAAAAACCTTGAATGCTTGATTTTAACACACAAAAAAAAACCAAACAAAAAAATAAACCTCAACCCGAACAACAACAATAAAAAAACCCAACCAAAACAAACAAACAAACAAACAAACAGACAAACAAACCAGAAGCAAATGCTTACACAGCAGATAAGGAGCTATCTTTCTTTGGTTTCTTCTTTTCTCGAGCATCACTAAAATCGAGAGCAGCTTTGTCCATTCCTAGTAATTCACTGATCCTGTCACGGCCATAGAACTCACCGTATTTATCCATGACCTAAAGTTAGGAGGAATATTCAAGAGAATCAGTTGGGTAGACCAGCTGGTTTTTAGCTTGGTTTCTGAATTCAAGAGGCTTAACATACACAAACATTTTCATCTGTTTGTTTCCATCTGTCTCTCATATCAGTCAATAATTTATTTTCTTTTTCTGCTCATTTGCAATCAATATAATTGAGGTAAAAGATGGTGTCAAAGAGAAGCATTTCCTACTTATTTAGTAAAAGCAGGAAGAGGAAAGCAACCAACCAGAAGGAGAATAATTTAATATCATCACCAACAGAAAAAAAATTACACTGTGAGGTCACAAAGGAAAGGTATGTTTTGAATATCCTAGCTACATGAAAAGCTCTGTTTAAAATAATAATTCTTAGACAGTATTTGACCCCTACTAGTTATTTCTGTTAAGAAAAAAAAAAATCAAAGAAAAAACCCCCAACAAACCAAACCAAAATTAAAAAAAATGACTAAACATATTTAATTGGCTTAAAAAGGTTTCTAAAATAACCCAAGTGTCTTGAGTAGGAATTTTAGAGATTATTTACTTTTTTCCTTTTAAGTGTAAGTATTTCACATTGAAATAGTTGTAAAAAATGTCATCACTTATTAGTTAGCTCCACTGAATTATTTTATGATCTTATTTTTGTTAGTTAATTATGCTTCATATATATTTTTTAAAATAAGCCTTACCTTTCTTTTCACAAATTTGTCCCAGTAGTTATTTGGAAAAGACCTGAAAATTACAGATAAACAAGATTACATTTTAGACAGTCATGAGAAGATGTAGTCGTTATTATGACATCATAAAAATTACAAACTGATTTAATTTCTAAGAGGCTCTTTGTTGTTGCTATTGTCAGCTAATCATTTGCAAAGTCACTGGAATGAGTTGCCAACTGGCATTCAGCCTAACCATGTTAATGTGGCTGACAAAGAGCAGCA
This sequence comes from Coracopsis vasa, assembly GCA_026283785.1. NCBI lineage: Eukaryota > Metazoa > Chordata > Aves > Psittaciformes > Psittacidae > Coracopsis > Coracopsis vasa. The sequence continues at coordinate 2,330 of JANHGB010009080.1, forward strand.
AAGCCGATGCCTGCAGAAAGGGTTCTAAAGCAGCTGGATCTCACAGTCACATCAGGCAGAGTCGGGACTTTAAATATGTTCCCTGAGAGCCTTCAACACACACTAAATGGATGCAAAGCACAGCTCATTTTTGAACTGACAGCAATACAAAATCATCACTCTGCTTGCAAAACAACAACAACAACAACAAAAGCCTTTTTGTTCTTTCATGGAACAGAGATGCTTTTAAAGGAAAAACCCAGGAATGAATAAGATTAAAAACTAATAGTAAACATTAGCATAACAGATGCCTGAAATACTTTGTATAGCCTTGCTAGTAATACATCCCTAACTGGTGTTTATTTCAGACAAGATGGATGATCAACTATATAATTGTGGAAATTGAAGAACAATTCCTTGAAAAGCAATAAAGAGATGGAGTAGATAAAAACTCACTGTGTGTTGATTACAAGTCTATCCCACTGTCCCTTAATATCATCTTCTGAAGGCTGTTCAGTTATATACAACCCATCGAATTCCAATTTCCTTGCTACTTCCTTTTCTCTCTTAAAAATAACCAGTGGAACCTGCAGTTGAAAACGATATCAGGAATTATTTAAAATGCACTGACAAGTCTGCAAATTTTTGAGAAAAGCTGGTTGTTATGAAAAATTAAGTATGAGAACTGTACAAAGCGTTAAGTAGGATTTAAAAAAATTAAAAGAGTTGACAATTGAATAGAATATCTCAAAGATATAGCTGCACAAGGACCCGGTCATTCAGAATCGTATAACTACAGTGTACCACACAGTTGTGAAAAGACAGCTAAAAACCCTGAAAATGGATCCTTCAAATAAAATTGGAAGATCCTTCAGTTCTATGCAGTCATTAGAGATAGACGAACAAAAGAGAGCTAAAATAAAAATACTCTTAAAATACTTTTTAAAATTTGGGATCACACTTTTGGATTCCATTTTGATACCCAGAGCTGTCAGAGGCTGTCTTTCATTTGTTAAAGAATTCTTGAGTTTTCACAGTGGGAAGCAAAGCAGTGGTTTCACAGCACAGAGCAAAGATAGATCAGAAGCAGTAAAAAGAAAAAAACCTTAAATCACATTCACATTCCATATACTTGACTTTTGCTCTGTAGTTCTTTGCCAGCAGTTGAGATGCCTGAGCAGTAAGGATCAGGCTTTATCCACAAATCTCTTTCATCAGCTGGCTGACATTCAAAGCACACTCTGAGAAGGCAGATCTTACTGGAGTGGATTTTGCTTAGAAATCTCTTACCACAAAAAATAAATCATACCTTTCCCTGGAATTATTTCACAGGTCCCCAAAATTCACGCACCTTGCTTTACTGTCCTTGACTGTACTACTAGTCAAGATTGAGCACAAGTATACTGAAATAATAACAATAAAAATCAGACTGCTCGAGAAACATGGTGATTGCATTAGATACGATAACAACAGTTTGGATCTTATTTTCACACAGCTGAGAAAAACATAGTGAATTCCATGCAAAGCAACCTCCAGAAGCAAGCATATCATACACAGACATGTAGTTATGAAGATTTTCAATTATGAAAGCAGTACATCTCCAAAGAGAAGAAACTGAAACCATAGTTGGTCTTTTATCCAGGGTTTCAGAATTATAAAGTCTTTCCCTTCTGGCTAGAAAAAAGTTTGAAAACACAACATGGGAAAGTAGCATAAAAAGTCATAGTCAGGAAAAAAAGCTACAAGGTGGGAGAGAGGATGTCTCAAAAGCCAGAAATCTAAGCTTCATGCTGTGTGCCAACCACTGAAACAGGAAAATGTGTTTTAGTATTTGTCGATGTGCAGAGACACTTAAGGTAGAGATTAAAATTGACCACTTAATGCAGTAGTATAGGACCATTTGCCTCAACTACAAATGCAGATGATGTCTTTTTAGCATAGAAAAAGTAATATCCATTAAACAAAAAAACATTGAGGACCACATAAAAGCTTAATAAAGAAATTATAAGGACCAATTAACAGCCATACTGCATCATAGCAAAGGTCCATTTAATAGGATCTTGCATTTTGACTTACAGTTTTTGTCTCAGGGAGAGTGTAAAAATGGGGGTAGTATATCCCAGATATACTCCTCCCATCTCTAGAGATTTATACCATTTGGTTTTCCTAAATCAGAAGCAGCATTTTACCAGTAAATGTGGCAACTTTATTTCTTACATCCCTAAAGAGATCTTCAGCAAGACATTCCTTTGAAAGATGCTTAAGTTCCTGGCAAAACACTATGACTAGAGTGTGTATGAAAAGAAGGCTCAACATGCAGCAGTGGTAGTCCAAAATGCTGCATGCTTTTAAAATGACCCAGTTGACAGACTAGTAATGCAGACACTGTCATCTAGCTTCCTGTGGTCATGGGTACCCACAGCTTGCCTATGATAGTCACAAACTGCTTCTGCTGTAATTGGCTAACGTGCCAACAGTGCAAATACTGATCCTATGGTCCTGTGTCAGCACAGCAAATCAGGTTCTGGTCTGTATCTTCCTAAATTCCCACATCACAAAACATAATTTCTATATAGGTTGCACTAACAGAACAATGTTTCTTTACATAGTCCCTCAAACTGCTGAAACAAAGGTGCTACGATTTTTTCATATTTATAGCACTCAATGGATAAAAAAGTTAAGAGATAGAAGAAAAAGCAGTGTTCATTTTTTCTTACTTTCAAACAGTAATATCCTATGATGCAGAAGAATGAGATGACTGTGTGAAGGATGGCCAAAATCCTCAGTGTGGGCTCCATGTAGCCACTGCTTTCTTCCAGGACGTAATGCACTGCAATGACCCTCTCGTCATCGCTTTCCAGGCTGTTCAGCCTGAAACTTTCACCAGTAGATACGACAGGAACTTCCTTTTCTTCTGTTTCAGCAGAGGTGGAGACCTGTTTAAATCACTGAATCTTAATATGGCAGTTGTATTTCTCTGACAGGAGCTTTGCAATACTACAAGCTAAGTTGTGTAACTGAAAACAATGCTAACAAGGACAATATAATTGAAAGGAAAATTATTTTTTTTGCATAAAAATGTCCACATAGCATACCTCATAGAGACCCTTTAATTTTGTTACAGTAATCTGTGTTAGCTGCATTTTCTTTTAGGTTTTTTTTTTACTCTGTGCCCATGGTAGCAAATTTGAACCTTGCTGAATTTTATCACCTCAAATTCAAGAAATGACATAACCCTCTAGGAAGAAATCCAGTCAACTCTTGATAATCCCACATGTAGCCCTTATCCGTAGGGCTCTGACATAAAAACAGTTTCAGTCTGAAGACTCTAGAGCTGCATTAACAATATTAAAAGTCTTGACAAATAAGATCAATAATATTCTAGGCAGCTTAAGATGATGCGCCTTCTATTTGCTGTACACACCCTCCCAGGGGAGCATAATGGCACAAGAAAATATCTCAGTGGACATGTTTTAGTTTAAGTTGGCAGTGAAGGCTGGGCTTGGCTGAGTCACTGTATCGTGAAATGGAGCATCTGAGGCATGGGTATGGCTTTCAGTATGCTGCCTCTGCTGCAGGACAGACCTTTAGAAATAGCTATTTGTGTACTGGAAGTCTACTATTACCTCACATAAACACTTTAGCTCCCACTGTGTTAGATTTCTGAAGTGGCAGTATGAAGCAGGTACTTAATCTGTTAGACAAGGCAGTTTTACCATAGTGTAGCGCCAACAAAACCTGACTGTTTTTCAGTATACAACTTGAAAAGTAATATTTTGACAAGTTTACCTTATAGAAAAGCAGGATGAAGTTGATGGCAAAAGCAACAAACAATGCCAACATCCTCATATTGTAAAAGTTTCGTGCAAAATAATTCTGAAAATAGAAACAGAACATAAATATACTTTGCTTCATTTCATAGAATCATAGAATGGTTTGGGTTGGAAGGAACCTCAAAGATCATCTAGTTCCAACCCCCTGCCACAGGCAGGGACACCTTCCACTAGACCAGGTTGCTCAAAGCCCTGTAATAATTATTCCACAATACTTATAACGCTGTTGCATGGTTTGTTTGTTTCCTCTATAGAGCTTTTTAATAGAATTATAAATAGGATAGTTGCCTCTTATGGAGAGACAAATTTTACAGGCTCACAAACTGCTGTGAAAATTTGGGCATTTTATTCACATAAAAATGCATGTCTGTTTTCCAGTAATGGAAAGGCATCTCTGAAGGTCTATACTTTGGACCATAATTGTCTTCCCAAGAATTCATATCATGTCTACTAAGTTATTTGTGTGTTTGTTTTCTCTAATGTTCGAGTTAAACCTTTCACTTTATGTTCTTTTTACAGATGATGGTGATAGAAAAATGAGGCTTATCAAGTGCAAATTTGTCTTCACATTGGTAGAATAACATGGTGGTACACATCCCTGCCAAAACCTAAACACATAGTCTAGAGAACAGCTTACAAGAAGCTTCTGCTGGTATGCAATGATTTTCTTCCAGAAAGCCGATTCCTGAACTTCTGGTTCTCCATATCTGTGAGTATGAAGTTGTCTTAATTTCTGTTTTCCTTTGTCTTCTTTGGCTTTCTCTTCTTTTTCTCCATCTTCTCCTCTTAGGATACAAATGAAGCCAAAATAATATGTCAAGTTAATAAAATTGTTAAACAAAAAATTTAAACCACACCCCAAAAGAGTCCACTACATATTTTTGTGAGGCATGACTCATGCAGTTCACACACCTGAATAAAAAGGCGACATATGTCTCTTCAGTCCAAAGAGCTGGCAAGGGTGACAGTCTGGTTAAAGTCTACAGATAATTAAACTTACTGGTTTGGCACCTTGAAGTGAGAATGCTAACTGGCAGGTAATCAACAATCTACCAACCTTATTACCTGAGGTCTGCTTCATAATTGTGCAGCTAATACTTGCGCTGATAGATGTCTGTATATGTTTGCATGAGTGCCTGTATTTGGCACTCCCTCCCCTCCAACCTTATGCACTTGGAACTACCTGGTTCCCACAAAGGCTACAGAAAACTTTGGTTCTTGCATTTACAAGTCAAACCTCAATTTTTAAAATTCTCCCCAATGATGGAATTCATAAGTACTCACTTCAGGAGGAAACAGGACTAAGAAAGCTTGGCAGCATTTGACGTGTGATTATCAGCGTGCAGCCCAATTATAGAAAGTCATAGTTAGGGGGCTACGCTCTCCAAACACATGATCTAAAGAATGGTGAATCATCTTAGAAGTTAATTTGATGTGATAGCATGATAGATGAAAGGATCACAGAAGTCCATTCGAAGCTAAACCAGAGTCAGAGGCAACTTAGAAGTTACATTATTAATTTCTCTACACCTATCTACAAACAGAATAGCCAATGTCCTAAGCTGCTTCTCTTACTAAAATACACTCTTAATAAAATACACTTTTCAAGTGAAAGTTTGTCTTATGTCAGGAGTGGCTTCAGGGCAGGTAATAGCGCCAGGCACTGCAGTCATCACAGAGAACACAGGTATGACTGCAACTCACACAGTCAAGCTGAGAAATACACAGTGAAATGATCTTCAAAAAGAAGTCAGAAAGAGTTCACAAAATTATACTGAGTTAGAAATTTGCTGTACTGGTTAGGAAGAAGAGTTTTTGTTATGGGCAAGGGTCATCCCACAAGAGCAATAAGGATAAAGCTTGAGACAAAGGCACCCACTTAGAATTTTGACAGTGATGTATCAGCTGCAGGCAGTGTACACATACCAGAATCGCACATGTATCAGAAACCATAAAATACAGGGATGGAGTGCCATACATTTTACTGGTTAAAACCAAGCACTATGTTTTACTTTTCATTCTGAGCTAATCTCATTAACATTAATTTTTAATGTATCCTAAAAAGTTTAAAACAATTATTTATCAAATGCTAACACTAGTTCTTCATAAAGATGTGAGAGTACTCAGTAATTCACTAAAATTACATTGGGATATGAAGATTTTGCAAAATCCAAATAACTCGAAATAGGTCACAGTGAATGGGAGGGCAAAAAAGATTCGCCCTCTGACACTGATGGATAACAAATTTCAGGCACTCGGGTGCTGTTACAATTTTTCCAAGAGATTTTCTTCTATCTTTCAGACTTGCCAAGAAAAAAATAATCAATCAAAAATTGAAACTAAAAGAAACTAAACTGATATTAGAAAATAAATTGCTGGAAGAAATTCATAAAATCTCAGAGTGATGCTATTTACATGCCATTTCCTTGCAAATGTGCATGGATGTTCATGAGGGATCAAGATCCTAACTGTGGAATGTGAACGGACACAAAATTAAAGGCAAAGAAGTAAATCAAGGTGGTTTTTTTAGTGAAAAACATTTCACAGGATCAGAGGTTAAAGTAATACATACTCTGCTTTTTCGGGTTCAGATTTTGTTTCCTCCTTTTCTTCTTTTTCATCTTCTTTCACCTGCTCCTACAGAAAGTCAGATTAAATAAGTGTCTAAACTATTATTCAGTAGTGTTAGTTAAAAGGATACACAGAGTGCAAAATGTTAGGCTTTTTGTTAAAAAAACCCCACCATACAACAACAAAATAAGAATTGAAACCCTGAAAGAAGATGATCCTCTGATTTACATTAATGAAGAGACATTTTAACACTGAATCAGAAGACGGCTGTGGGAATTCAAGTTTATGACATCAGAGAGGGTCAATGCTAGTAATTATGGTTGATTACTTAAAAAACATGTCACAAAACTGAGAAAAACACAAATGCAAATTTTGTGTCAAAATTATAGCTAACATATGAAAGAGAGAAATATACAGCAGAAATAAAAAATACAGTTACCTGGACTTTTTCCTGTACCTCAGGCATTGGAGCTATGGATGGAGTGCCCAGTAGATCACTTAAACCAGCATTTGGATTGTGAGGGATCAATTTGTACTGTCCACCTTCTCGTTTCAAATCCAAACCAAATATATCTGAGAGTAGATCACTCTCATCTGATAGAGTTCTCAAATCTGCCAAGTCTTCAGTAGGCAATACAGCTTCTGTTGGCTTCCTCTCCCCCTCTTCTCCTTCCCCACGCACCTCATCCTGGGTGGGATCTGGCATATTAGCTAATAGCTCAGCAACCTTGATTTTCTTTGCTCCTTCTACTAGGCTTCCTCCAAGCAGCAAACTGCATATGATGCGAAAGAAGCCCCGGACAACACTACAAGCAAAATGTAGTAAGCCCATCAAAATGCTCCAATAAGAAGAAAACAAAGCCATGACCATGTCCTTCATGGTCATTTTCTTCACTTTTTTCATCTGTTTCTTTAGGCTCTTCATGCTGAGCATTTTCATAAGAGTCATTAGATTATATTTAAGAGCTACTAATGCTGACTTCATGGTCACAAGAGAGAAGAAACCCATTCTAGGATCCTGTTCCTCAGGCTTATCTTTCTCATTCTCCTCTTTATTTGCTGACCTTTCATTCAGATCTGATTCAGAGATCTGTGCAGCCAGTTGCATTTCAAAGATGGTATCCTCACAGAAATTAACAAAAAGCTCCATTTTTTCTTTCTCCCCACCTTCATTTACAACATCAAATATAAATTGTCTCTTTGACTCTTTCACCTGAGGTTTCTCCCACTGAGTCCGACTTGACTCACTTATTTCAAAGTAAACTCGTTCAATGCGTTTTGCGCTGCCCATGATTTCTATGCGTCCAAGGAAAGGCTGAAAGTAATTCAGCACACTCTCTGACAATTCAAGAAAAGTTTGCAAGCGGGTATCATGGGGCATGTGTTCTGACAGGTTGGTCAGGAGAACAGCAACATTGAAACCAATGTCTTTGGCAGGTTCATGGAATCGTTTCACAAACTCCTCATAGTCCAGAGTCTCATTCTCATCTGTTTCAGCACATGACAGCAGAAACTCAGTTTCAGACTGCGTGTAATGCTTATGGCTTTCCATTGCCTTGTGAAAATCCCTCTTTGAAATTATCCCTTTACCATCAGGGTCATATTCTTTGAATGCATCAGAGGAAGTCAAATCCTTCAATTTTAAGAACATATCAAAAAACTTCAGAATCATCTCCACATTGTTGGACGATTCCACAAGCATATCAACCATCTGCTTGCCAATAGTTCCATTCACAACATTACCTATATGCAATGACATAAAGTTAGAGATACTGATTGCAGTAAATGTTTTAGCAAAGAAAAGTAAATAATAATCACTACTGAAATAATCAAACAAGTAAGAATGATAAACTACTGGCTAACACACTCACATGAGAAAGCTAGCAATAAAATCAGAAATCTCTTATTAATAATACTCTCCTAAGACATGGAAAAATGTAAGTGAATAATATTAGCCATTAAGGAAAGGAAAAACTAACAAGCTTACATAGAGACATCCGTTACATTTAATATAGTACTAAATGTGAGAGAGCATAGTGTGAACTTTACTATAGTGCAGCACAGACAGAACAAGCGTCATATTTCTTAGGACGAGTGGCTCTGTAGGTTGCTGGTGAAGCACAGCCTAAAATACTAAGAATTTAATTTGCTTCTCCATGACCTTCCAGGAGAAAAGCAGTAGTGATGCATGCTACACTGCAATCTATGCTGCATTTACTGCCCTTTTAAGTTCTCTCAAGAAAACATATGTGATAGGATATATGTAAGAAGCAAAACAGATCTTTGGATCACCTATATGTATGTATGGTTATTCTAGTACTGGAAACAGTAATACAGTACCATAAAGGAGCTAAAGAAATAGTAGTATTTCTTGACAGTGATCACATTCTCTGGGGAATCATAATTTTGGGTATTACCTATAAAGGACCTTGAACTTTGTCACTAGACAAATCAAAGTCTGTACTTTATGGCTAAAATCACTATGAAAATAAATGCAATATAGTAAAGGTGTTAACAAAATGATCAATAAATGGTTCAGTTCCTAGAACTCAGAGTTCCAACTTCAATAGTAAAAAAAACCAACTTTACACCTAAACCAAAAGAGAAGCCAGTTAATGGAAACAAAGTAAAATTTCTGCCACGGCTGGATTTTAAACAGTTCTGGCACATACAATTAACATAAACTGTATCAACTACACTATATAAATCTCCCAATTACTTTAAGACCTAACAACTCTTCTCACAATTGAGACATAAAAATTAAAAAGGAAGATGGAGCATTATCTCTCACACAAAGAAAATCACAAAGCTAAACACTTTGGTCGAACAACTTCTAAAGAGGATTTGAGATTAAATTTTAACTACCTTCCAGCATAGACAGCAACATGACAACCATATCCTTCTGCAGATCCATTAATTCCTTTAGTAATTCAATTTGACTGGAATCCTAAATAATGAACACAATATATAAAATGAGGTATCTATTGACTTCTCTGATATTTATATACGTGCATGCATATTTCATCTGTAAAAATGAAGCACAGAAATTAAGCTAGTGGTGCCAAAGCTGGTAATACAGTGAAAACATATTTAATTGCTTGATTCCTTACAGTACATTTACAGGATCAAATATTTACATGACCATCTGTTTAGAAGAGAGTCATTCAATAAAGACAAAGTGAAAACTGCAGGTGATGAAAAAATTTACAGCAATAACTAAGTATGTCAAGCTCACAGATTATGCCTCTGTAATGTTTCATGTCAGCTTAAATATCATCACTGTTGGTGTAAACAAGTTTACAACTATGAAATGTAAAACCAATGGCAACAGCACATACAGCTCAAAGCATTACATGGTTCAAAGTGAGCAATTCTATTACAGACCAGAGAACTACTTTGGAAGAAAAATGAAATAAAAATCAGCATATTTACTAATAACGTTTCATTAGTATTTCCTTAAATAGACATTATATTAATTCCTTTATCTTTCTTTTGTCTCATTGGGCTTATCAATTTTACTATTTCCCTTGCCAATGATTTCAACCTGGAATCTATCTGGATAGATTTATTCAACTACTTAATTTCTTTCCCTGTGATACATGGCTGCATCATGACATTGATAAGCCATACTTAGCATTGCTGGACTTTGGTGACTAGTACAACAAACTAAAGGCACACTATGGCAATTTGGATCTTGGACTGAAAACAGCACGATCTGGAAATAATGAAGATTTCCAATTGATTTGTCTTGTAACTTTTCATTATATGTCTTCCTTCTTTAACAGTTCCTTACAACCGGGAGGATCTTTATTCATTTAAATTGAAAATTTTACTTTCATTTTCCACCTTACAGAGAATTCTTAAGAAGTATTAGCAGTATCGCCTTGTTGCTTCCTTGTACGAGACTAGAGAAGGAAAACTAAAAAAAAACAAAACAAAAAACCAACCCAAACAAAACACGAAAAACCAACAACAAAAAAACCCAAACAAAACTCAAAGCCGTGATTTAGCTTTGTTCCCTTTTAAATCTTGTTTCAAATACTCTCCAGAAGTGCTCTAGAAACTCCCTATGTAAAGCAAAATCCAAACACTTAGCCTAGATAGCCCCTCTTACAGAAAACAGCCATATGGCAACTCCATTATAAATCCATTTAGACACACCATACACTTTTGAAAAATGGTACTTCAATAGAATCTGAAAAGCTTATTGATATATTCTTGCAATAAATTATAAATGAACAAAAGACTCCATGTCTATTCTGGTCTTTCCCACCACTGTTTATCATACATTTGGAGTGGACTATGTTTCTGTCATCCCACAGAACAGCAGGATTAACTCCATACACCACAATAGATGTTGTTGTGCAAAGCTTTTTGGCTTTCTTTGAAGTGGCAGGATAAGCACCATTATTTTCTAGATGCAGTAATCAAAAGATGCTATGAAGCCACTCTGGGCACAGCTGTGACTATGAACTCCGAATTACTGTAAAAACAAATCTTGCCAACAGTCACATATTTCTCAGTCAACACAGAGCTACCATGTATTTGACTCACGGTCATTAAATACTTGGATACCAATTTCCATGTTGCTTGTGATACAGGAAGAGAGCACAATAGTCACCACTGCGGCCTACCCTAACATTTGCTATTTTTTCAATTCTTAAAATAACAGAGATGTACCAAAAGCAGAAAAATATCTACAGGCACTTATAAATACACCGCAGGAGAAATTCAATGTATCACTCTTGAAAATCAGATCTCACTGTGATGCCATTTCCTGGAAGAAGACCTTTATTTAGCTGTAAAGAATGAGAAGTGTACCTGTAGCACAATGTCTACAAATCAAAGCAACTGGCCTACTTTCAGCTGTTCAGTACCAAGAGCAGGAAGGAATCATTTGAGCAAGACCACTTTAATTTATGCAAAGAGCACTTATATGGATACATTTGGAGCCAAATAATGAACTCTAAAAACCTCAGAGACGTCAGAGTTCTATTCTTTAAAAATAACTAAAACCTTTACAAGCTTATGACACTTTTCTCTGAGAACGTTAAATTATGTAAAAAATTTAGAATACTACATTCAGTTAAGATGGGTAATTCTTTGAAAATATAAGAACTTGAAAAATGCACTGCTTAAAGATAGGATTCTTCTCACCTAATTTTAATCCTCTAAAGAGCTATCTGTGCTAGTTCCCTACACTATTTCTATTGATTATTAAATGAGCACTCACATACAAAAGCAATACAGCCATTCTAAGATCTCATTATTTTCTTTTTCTGCTAAGAGTAGAAAAGGTTTAGATGCAGACATGGTTTGAACTAGAGTTCATTAAGGATGAACTAGGGGTCAATGCAGGACACATCAATGAAGATGGGTCCTGCATACAAGGCTCATGCAAAACTGCAGAAAACACTGTGACAGAACTTTGGTATGAAAGACAGAAAATGATAGTTCTTCCTGAATATTGGTGACATGCTTCATGTCCATAGCAGCTTGAGCTAACCAGCTTCGTGCCTTTGGCCAGTAATCCAATTATAGGCCTGTTATTCGTACCCACTACAATTTTGTAATTTGCTTGCTCAACAATATTGCATTTTATCACCTCTGTTTTTTATTTATCTTCGTATTTCCCCCTATTAACTGTTGTTATTAATTACTCAAACATATTAACAAGTCTGTTTATCTTTTATAAATATATTAGTAACTTAAAATGGAAAATGTAAACTGAAAAGATACCTGAGACAGCTTCATCTGCATGTGGGCAAACACATGAAGGAAACCAACTACAGCATCCCATAGCCTGCTGTGCGCCAGACTTTGCTGATTCCCAGTACATGGGCCCTATTGTTCAGGAAAAAAAAAAAAAAAAGAACAAAAAGAAAAGCAGAATTTATTTGCAAGAAACTCAATAAAAACAGTAAGGAAGATACACAAGTAGTGCATAGCTCAGATCTGTCCTTTCGAAACCGCCATGAAAAATTTATCAGATATAGAATTATCTATTTAATAATATCACTGACTGTAAACAATCCCTATTCCTAATAACCATTCTGCCTCTGTTTTAGCCAAGTCCCAATTTACTAATCCAGAACCACAAAAGTGTATCTGCTTGCAGCTTTAAACTGCAAGCGCTAAAGGGGTATAGATCTTCAAGCTGGTTCTTCCTTATGTATTCTGTAAATCAGGAATAACTTTATAGAAGGTTAATGCAAAATTGGCATAAGTGATTAGAGAATCAAACTTGATTTTTTCCTCCAATATATTCTAGCTGTTGTAGAGAACAGTGCTAAGGAATATTCTTCCAAAAATTCCAACTTCTGAAAATCAGGAATACAAAAACTTTTGAAGCCTCAAAGGATTATCTTTATCAGCTAACACCACAATTTGTCAATTCTCAAACATGTGCACATTAAGTATATGTATGCGCTATATATAAACTACTGCTACTCATATTTATTCAGACCTATCCCCTCCCCTATCCTCCCTTTTGTCCTCATGAATTATAAAATACTATTTTCATAATAATGATCTTCATTTGAATGAAAACAGTATAATAGACACCTAATAGTCTAATGAGATTCTCTCTAACCTATTATTTGGAGAAAGAGACTGTAATACTGTTGACTGATTTACATAAAGACCAAATTAAGTATTAAATTATACTGAATTCCTAAGATATCATGGAAGAACTGCAATATTGATATTTTGACAGAATGACGTCAATCTTATTTATTATGGGGTCTACCTCATGTGCCTCTCTCTGATTCTCAACTGTAATGTATGATTTTGTTATTTCAAACACAGCACTGATGCCTTATAACAGCCTTATTCCTGAGAGAGGCTACAATATAATGTTCTGTTGACGAAATGGCAATTATGTTTTGTATTGTCCTTAGTTCCTCAGTGGACTAAAAGTGAAGATTTTAAAGTGGGTAATACTACTGCAGTTTAGGCCAAATTAAAACAAAATAAGTAAACTGTATTGTCTTGCATACAACAAAAAGATGATTATTTACTAATAACAGTAAATCTGATAAAATTGCTAGGATTCCAAAAGAGTAGCGACAGCTATATTCCCAAATTCACTAACTTCACTTTCTATTTAAAAATATGTAATACAATTAGCTTGAAGCACACATGCATTTATATTATGTTTCTGTGTTATACATTTTATTTTTATATACATTATACATTTTATTTTATATTATATACATTACACATCTTCAAGCCAAAAGTATGATTAATTTTCTTTTGAATAAGTAAAATTCCAATGAATCTAATTTACCTGGATATACTCTGTCAGAGTATTGAAAACTTGTTTTGCAACCTGGATGGCTTTGGAAAAATTTCGTTGTCCTTGCTCATCAATAACATCCTTCCCAGAATAGTACCAGTAGAAATCACTAATGGATTCCTAAAAATGGTTGCGAAAAGCACAGAGAGATTATATAATCAAACTGCCTCTAACTGGTTATTCATTAAGCTAAGAAAAATAACATTAGATAGCATTCTAGTTCTAAAATGTATTTAGATTATAAAGCTTTTAAATGTCCCCCAACAACTGTCAAGTATTACTTCATGAATTACAGTTTCATTTCAAGGGAATCAATAGGAAATCAAATAAACCAAATAAATAATTAAAAAGCCCCACAGCAAACATCAAAATAAAATAAAAATTAGATCTGTTGTTATCTGCTCTTAGAAACACAACCACCTGCATTCTGAAAAGGACTACTCAATAGTACTACCATGTTGCATGCTATATGCTGTTCATTAAACAATCTTTCTTTATACTCTGTGCTTGACACCTAGTCAATAGTGGTAGCAAATACTGCTTTTTGTGCATGATTTCTCTTCCCATCTTCCCCAAAAGTGAGCTTATTAAAGTTTCAACAAAGTAAGCAATTGAATGAAAGTAACTGCATTGCCTCTACAACTTCTACAAAATGCATAAACATAAAAAGCAGCACTGATAAAAAGCAGCAACTTAAACCTACCAATTTTCAAAGCCTGGAATTCTCAGACTAAATAAATGAACGGCTAAAGGGAAAACTTAACTAGATAAACTACAAAACCACAACAATGCATACTATGATGCACAGTGATTTTCAGAAAGATGAGACTAATAGGTAAAAAGTATTAATTTTTATCACAAAATATGTTTCTGTGCCTTTCACATGCTCCAATCTAGAAACAAATCAGATCTTTTTACATTACTTTCTACTGACTTGTGACAATGTAATGTGTTCATATTTAATGATAGGGAGAAAATTCAAATCAGAGGGTTAAAGGGGTTTTAATCTAGCCCTCTGCTTTGGGTTTGTTATTTCTTTTTCTTCTTGCCCTTTTTTCCCTCATTAGAAAATAATGCACTGTACTTATGCTTCACTCCATGCCATCCCATGACTATCTATATAGCAGCCCAGTGTTCAGACTGAATCAGAACATGGACGAAAAAGAAGCTGGATGAAGCTTAACTTGAACAATTCAAAACATTTTTCAGCCACAGGGCAGTCTCAGTCACCAACTGGCTAATTGTATTCACTGATACACTTAGCATCTACCTTCCCCCTGCTCTCCATTACATTCTTGCATATAATGGCTGTAATAAATCTTTCTCACTTTTTTCACCTTCAACTCTCACAGTAAAAAACAACTCTTGAAGAATTGTAACCAGTAGAGATTTACAGTCTTTCACATCATCATGGGCTACAGTCACCAGAATAAATGTTATGACAAATAAATGTGCTCCTCTAATAAAACAGAACATTTTGTGATAAGGATGAAGTTTGATTTTGCTGTAAACATGAATAGCTGAAGAAAATTCCAGAGAAATTACATAATTTGGAATTTCCATATACAAACTTCTGCCTTATGATCAAAATAAGTACTTTTTTAAAAAGGTAAATATCGTATAGATGCAAATCATTATTGTTAGCTACTTAATTAGTGTGCAAGTTAACCTACCTGAACTCTTAATAAGTAATCCACAGTGGAAATGATAATATTAACAGTTGTGTTGTTACCAGTCTGAGTTCTCAGGTAATTCTGAAAATCTAAAAATTCAAATAAAATTTTAATTTAAATTTATTTAAGTGTTAAAGACTTACAAAACTATTCCTGCAAATTAATTCTAATTTAACATGATCTAAGAAATGATACCTTAAAGGAATGGATTATTTTATTAAGCCTTTTTTTTTTTTCAACAGTTTTAAGAGCTTTAGCATTTTATTGCAGAGACCACATATCAGTGAAATATTGAAGCTAGAAGCTTGATTATCTCTCTCACCTGTAGAATTTTAACTTGGTCTTATTTTCATCATATTTCTGATTTATTTTACATCTCTGGATGTAAATGTACATCTCCATCAATATCAACATAACTACACATAGTATATATTTTATAAAGCAAAAGCAAGTTTAATTGCATAATTATACAGTTCCTGATTACAGTCACAAATATGCCTAATGGCTAAAAAAAATATAATAATTTCTTTTTTTTTTTTTTTCTTTTTCTTTTCATTCCCTAATAATGACACAGAGAACACAGGAAAATGTACTTAATAATAAAAATACACTTAGTATCATTTATTAATTTAATTCGTTCCAGTATGTTTCAAATAGATGCCGTTTCTTCAAGAAAGGTATTGTGTATGGTGGTGTAATTCCACATACAATTCCAACTGACATTTGTGCCTTATAACACCCACTAGGAAGTATACAAATGCAAAATAACAGTAGATATATCTTCCTATTACATTCTTCCTCTGAATCTTCACTGTCTAAAAGTTACAAGCCATGTACATTTTCCTATATAAGTTTACATTTTCTAGTAGGTCAGGATACAAAACATTATTTTGGAAACCATTATCTTTTCTACAAAATTAAAGCTGATCAAGGCAGCTACCCTGCCTTTCATAGTATTTTATGAATGCTACCAAACCTTCAGCAGTGAAGAGTGTTTATCTTTAGTTACGATCACTTTGGTTTATCTGACTGGCAGCCTGCCCACAAACCTGAATTATGTCCTTCACAAAGCAATTGAAGGAAGCGGAAGAGGTCACATGTGAACTCATCATCCTGCATCACCTTTTCTCCTGTAGAAAGGCCAGACGGAAGCATATTATCTCAGGCTGCCAAGTAACACCCCACAGTCCCAGAAGAAAATCTCCATATTTAATTTTCAGAAAGAGAGAAGGGGTGAGAGAATGTGTAACTACCAGTCTATCTGAAGCACAAACACTTGCGCTTTGCAGATAGTTATTTGGTTAAGAAATAAAACAACCAAACAAACAAACAAAAAAAAAAGAAAAAAAAGCAAAAAACAACACCCCCCCCCCAAAACCCAAACTTAACTTCTGATTTATAAATATGGAGCATGAGCTTGGCAGCATTTTACAAATAATCCATTTTACATTCTTGTTTGACTTTGCTGGGCATGAATGCTGCATTACATACAAAGATTAGAATTGGATTAATTTGATTCCCATTCACAACAAAACATGGTACTTTAAAAGTACATAAAGAGATTTAATCAAACAGTAATGAAAATTATTTCTCAAATAACTATTTGATTTTAAAATATTCTGAAATTTACAGCTCTATGTATGTATTCTCAAGAATCATCTGAGCTGAAATATTTGAGGATTCAGTACCTGTCTGTTGATGACACAAAATGGATGTTGGGCATTTGTCTCTCCTGACAAAATAAAATAATGAACTTATGATGAACTAGAACAAATGTCAATGTGATTTATTTAATTAGGCTCTTCAGTTTGTTTTTTGGCAAACAGCTAATAGACAAATGTGTAAAGCTTCAAATAATTTTCTTGATTCTTCACAGTAAACAGTATACTAAAAAAATCCTCAATTAACACACTGTTATTTCAATTGCTCCGATGCATACAGTTAACTGTAAACTGATATGTGAAGAGAAGAAACAACCATTCATCCAGGCAAACAATCACAACCTAGAAAAATGTAGAACACCTAATAAAACAACACAGGAGGACGACAACACAAGTGCTCAAAACAATGAAGGCCACCTACTAAAAATATGGAAATTCCCACTTAGGACTTTGGAAAAGTATTTGGAATGTGTATGGCAACAGAAATGGAAGCCATAAAAAACCATTTTAAGAATATACATCATTTGAATATGTGGCCAAACGATATTTGTAGATAACAGAAGTAAAGAAAATAAACATGTAAGCAAACTACAAAAGATTTTGGAATATTTTATAAATTAGAAGATACTTTAGGCTTTATTTGAACTTCAAAATCCCATGTCTACAGAGAGAATAGTTTTAATGCGCGAAGAAGGAAATCAGAAGAGTAAATTAATTACAATTTAAAAGTTTAAAAAAGAAAGTTTTAGACAAGGATGATAACATTAATTACTGAAATACTGAAATACTGGTGGAGAACTAATTGTAATGCATACATTTACAAATTATATTATTACAATTACATTATTGCAGCTTGTACTGGTTTTGGCTGGGGTACAGTTAACCTTCTTCATAGCAGCTGTGTTCCTATGTTTTGGATTTGTGCTGAAAACAGTGTTGATAACACAAGGATGTTTTTGTTAGTGCTGAGCAGTGCTTACACAGAATCAAGACCTTTTCTGCTCCTCACATGACCCCACCAGTGAGTGGGCTGGGGGTGTGTGAGAAGATGAGCGGCGACACCACTGGGACAGCTGACCCCAAATGA
>JANHGB010009082.1:0-17750 GCA_026283785.1 Coracopsis vasa
CCAGTTTTCTATGCTGAGAAGCTGAATTCCTCTTTACCTGAGGAATTCAAGGCATGTTGTAACTGCAAAACTCAGCAGTATGAGTACAAAAAGTTTGTCCTATGATTGTAATTGCTTTTGTGTTGGATTTTCAAAATACCATTTATCACCAGTGAACTTGACAGCCTGTCATTTCTATTTGAAGAGGTATTTTTGCATTTAAATAGTCATTACAATCACTGAAACCATAATAACTTAAAAGCAGATATAATTCCTTGTGAAAATTGCCTAGAGACGATTTTGATGCTTCAGACTCAGAGTAGATAAAATGTCCAGGTACCTGAAACCTTAGCAGTTATACCCTTGGAGGAAAATCTGGAATCCTCTGCCAGTGAAAAGTAGTGCTTCAGAATGAGAGTCCAAAAATCCACCAGAGGGAAAAATATATGAAGACACTTGTATCTACTTGGCATCTGGAGATCAACACTTTTGAGAGCATGCACTACTACAGTTTCTGAGAAATGACTGAATGAGGTTTAGAGATTTCTTCTGAGTAATGACCAGAAAGGGCAGTGAAGAAAATGTCGTCACATGCTGTTCTTTAGTGGCAAGGGTCTGCAAAACCCAAGGTAATCCATACTCTGGCTGAATGGGTTTTCTACTCTCATCTTCTAAAAAGCATCCTAGCATCCTGGAAAAATTGTGTGAAAGTATTCATTGCACAGGGTAGGAGAAAATATTGGGCCACACAGACAGCAAGGCAGAGTGGGAAGCACTGTGACTCCAGAAGCTAATGGCAATGGCCCTCCCTAACAGGGAGTCCTGGCTTCTGTCTTAAGACTTTCTGGTTTAGCTGTAGTAAGTAGATTGCAGGAAAATATCACAAAGCTTTGTAGCTTAGTAGGTGGATATTCTCTATCTCTTATAATGTGTGTAATACTTTCAAATATATTTCTTCCAATATTAAGGCCCTTTCACTGGTTTGGAAAGATTTTACCCCTTAGTAGTTGAACTTCAGGCCCTCAGCAACTTTGGTTGTTTCCACTCATTTAAAAGGTACTGCAAAACTCCTATTGTTGTCTTGTAGCTTGGCATAGGTTTCTGGTTGAAATTATGTGATGCCCTGTCTGAAAAGGCATAAGAAAACAGGCAAAAAACAACTTTGCAGCTTACTTTGATGATTCTGTGTCATGTTTAATCAGTGAAGATTGAACCAGTCACCTTGAGATTCTGAGCGCATTTCTCAATACCATTTAAAACATTGATTTTCTGTAACTATGAATCCTCTCAAGTAGTCATTAGACAGGAAGCAAGTTACCTGGGGCTTTTTTAATACAGAAAACGTTAGAAAGATAGAAATCTAGCCTGAAGGAGGCAAGTCGGAAACTGAGGAGCGGTTTGTCAGACCTGAAGCAAAGGTTTATCTCCCAGGACTGGCAGGGGTGATGGTATTCAATTGATTCTCAGAAAGAGATAGAACAACTTTTTGACCTTACCTCACCTGACAACAATACTTTAAATGACTAAAAGTAGACAGAAAGTGATAAAACCCACCATATATAAAAATCTTGGTAGTTATGAAGAAGAGCTAAGCCTTGGATCTCTTTTCCAGTGCTAACATTAGTTGTGAATTTTTACTGTCAACAGATGTTTCAGTGTTGAGGCAATTACTTGAAAACATTGCCCAAGACTATACGAACCTTTACTTCAGCAAACAGTTATTTTCCATAATCTCTCTTGGTGCTGGAAAATGTTGAGCTAAATAAAGAATGGTTATTAGAGGTGTTTACTGGTGTCACTTAGTCTGTTGGTTAGAATGATAGAGAAGTACAAGTAAAAAGTAAAGTAAAGTACAAGTAAAAACATTGTCGGATGATGTTCAAATTACAACAGACGTAAGAAAGCAAACATGCATGCAAAGATACCAGCAATAAGGAAAAAAGAATACGTATCTATATATTTCTCTTTTCTACTATAACTTGTATTAGCGTTATTGGCAGGCACTATTCACCTAAATTACCTAGCACCAGAAATTGCTGGAATCCTGCTAATCTAAGAAAAGCCGCTAAATAAAATTGTCTACTGCTACAATTAGATGTAATTTATAGGGATATCCATGTACATACATCTAAGCTACTGGGATTTTATATTGATCTCATCATCGTGGTATGAGTGTGGTCTGAATTTGGTATTCTGAAATAGAGCAGCATTGACAGAAGCTACTGTTGGTTAGAATGCTGACTTGTGCTATGGCAGAAATAATGGAAATTACTAAAATAGTAGACTTCTGCAAAATCAAAGGATGATTTTGAGGACAAGGTGTAGATGTAATTAAGTTTTGTATTTCACACTAAAGATGACCAGTTTTGAAATTTATTTTACAATAGTTTTAGTCATTGAAAAAGTAAGCAGTTTTAAAGGTAACAGTTTTGTTTCCATTTGCCCTTCCTGGCTATACACGCATGATACTGCACGGACATTTCTGGACTTTTCTGTTGGACTGGAAGAACAGTTTTGGTGGATGACTTATAGTTATTTTGTGGATATCTCAGCAGAAATTGTCTCAGCAGAATAGACATAAACTGCATACTAACAAATTCAAATATTTCTCTGTCTCTGCAGTCAAAACTAAAGTATTTCATACTATTTCAATATTGCAGTGTAGCAAATGGGGCCAGTTTATCAGTGGTTCTTATGTAAAACTTGTCACCAACTTTCTTTGCTGTCCTGTTTACTCTCCTGTAAAATCTACAGACTATAGTGAAGATAGTGCATCATAATTGGTTTCTGGATTGTTAGAAATTACATAAATTCACCCAAACCAATTAATTTGTTAAAGATTCTGAACACTTATTTCCCTTACCCAACATGATTCTGGTGGTTTTACATATATCTTTGAGAAGCTGCTTTCCTGCAGCATCTTTTGTTTTCGTGTGAGAGAACTAACTTGAATAAAATTAGCTGCAAGTAAATTGAGGGATTAAAAAGTAATTTAATAGTTAATTTAGAAAACTTTGATAATGCAAGAGGATTTTTTGTGACACGCTTAGGTGTGACGCTGGACGAACGAGTGAAGATACTGTCTAATTGCCTCTTCCTGATTAAGGAGCTTGAAAAGTAGGTTTGGAAAGGCTACTGGTTATGTGGGGTCTTTGCTTATTATGTGTAGTGATTCTATTGGCACCGGTGGGAGAAAATATTTCTTTATTTCAGTGTCACTTTGTCTGTCAGTGACCCTGTGTACTTGCTTGAGAACGTACCAGAAAACTATTTGTGAGCAAATACAACTAACTTCATCAGGGACTGGTTGCTTCATTAAGACAAAAATTAGGGGATTACAAAAAAAGAGGAAAAAAGAATGTTGCAGTTACAATTGACAGTGTTTTAAGTGTTAAAAAACCCCCAAAAAAGCCTATTACAGTCTGATGGGAAATTTGGCAGTGGAAAAAAGGTTGAGAAATGGAAATATTCTATTTAGAAAACATCAGAATGAAAGGCATTGTGAGTTCTTTTCATCAAAATGAACAGCTTGGTAGCAGTTGCATGATTTCATCTAAACATTTGTTTTGTCATAGCTTTAGCTTAAGAAGACATGAGAAAATTGAATTTTGCTGTGAAACGCCCATCTGATTTATTTTCCCCTTTTTCACAATAGGCCTTTTGCTTTTATTTGCTTTAGACAGGCATCAAACTTTTTCTCCTTGTGTTTTTACTGACTGATATATCTCACGTGCTGTTCTAGAGGTTGCTTTGCTGGAATATCAAGTTAATACCTTATTTTAGCTACCTGGGAATGAAGGGCCAGTCATTTTTCACTCGTACACGTATCTTGGAGAACATACAATTAATCTATCATTAACTTTGATCAGCAGCTCTCACAGATATGTATCTGCAGCAAACCCAAAGAGGCCCCACAAATCTCTTAATGAAGCACATTTGTTTGTCTTTTCTTCTGGAGTGCTTTTAAGGCTATCATAAAGCACATCACCTTATTTTGAATCATGTTCATGAAACACTGCTGAAGTTTAAGCAATGAAGTAACGTGTGTCTGGGATCTGGCTCAGTGCTTATTTTCTTGTGGTTAGCCCCACAGTATGCATGCATCCATGAATAATAATTTATAATACCTATCTCCCTTCTCTACAAAATAAAACTTTAATCTACAATAAGAAATGTATTTACCATGTATGATTGAAAAGATATTTGTATATTAACAAAAACCAGAATTCCATCAGTTATTAATTAATTTTAATATTTAATAATGAAATGAAATAGTCATTTGAAACTAGATACATGCACACAAGGTGAAGTTTCAAATGTTTTTGAACTGCTATATTATTCCTAGCTATTTTCTCAAATGAATGACTGTGCTTGTGTGCATGTAATATTTGTGACCCATGTCACACTGCTTTTCAATTCATACATTGGTTTTGTACTGTGACGCTTCAGTGATTAAATCTGATTTATTTATCAGTGTTGCCTGTAGTGAGTCCCGCTATCATCACCAGGCTGCCCTGCTTGGGTGGGAGGTAGGTGCTAGGGAGAATGTTTCAATCATGCTTCAACCCTTCCTTCCCAACATCAGTCTGCTTTGTGTTTATTTGTTTTGTAAAGCTGGTCAAATGTTTCTTCTGGGTGTAGTGTTTAATCTTAGGCCTGTCCTCGGTTTTTCTTGTTAACTAACTCTGCTTGTTTCTAAGAGCATTTCCCTGCAGCACTGTGGCTATTATGATTCTTATTAGACCCTTCTGTACTGTTTTGGTATTGTAGGTGTCTCACTCGCTGTCAGTGGCTTGGTTCTATGCCAAAAGCTGTGTAACTGCAAATTACAAATGGCAGTAGTTAATTTTTAACTGTTTTAAGTCTTTTGGTTTCTGCCATTCTTCCTACTGCTAAGTAGTACTAAGGCAGCAGTACTTAGTAAGCCCTTACGTTTTAATGGTCGTTAGGAGCACTCATACATGAAGGTACATTTTACAGTTGGGAGTGAGGGCTGGACCTTTAATCATACTAAATAATTCTTCTGGTTCTGGATTTCTATGGAAATAAGTGCATTCATTTCCAGAGTATCAACCTATTTTTCTTGAGGATAACTGGCAAAATCTGGCCTAGACGTGAAGTGATACTGGTGGTACTTAGAAATGCAAATACTTTTATCCAGAAACATGTAATATTAATTAAATGTACAGTTATTTCTTAAAGTAAAATATGCACATTGACCTTTGTTCTGTTAAAATGCAGATGTTTTAGTAATACTATTAGCATTTTGATATGTCATCAGCTGTTCAGCAGTTTCAAGTACAGCATTATTCTACCAGAGACATTCTAAAGATGTACATTTAGCACTCGGATGTATCTGTGACAGATACTACAGGAGAATCATGGAGCTTTATGGCTGTATTTAATAATTCTTGTCCTCTTATTGCTTATTTTTTTAATTATTATTTTAAACCATTGTGAACAATATTATTGAATTGTCAAGCTGTATCTGCTGTACTGCGAGTCATTGAAAAAACATAGAGAATTACTTTGGCTGGGCTGCTTTTACTATCAGTTTTATAACTCCATTTCCAAACAGTCTCCAAAATATTCTGAGAAATTAATTGATTCATAGCTTATGTTCACGTTTGCTGGAGACACAGCTGAAAAATTAGCAGATACCACATGTTAGACATTGAAACCTTAGGCTATGCAAATATAAGGTTGGACCCTTGGGTTCACTCCGAACTATTGACAAGGCTGGGGGAAAAATTAGTACAAGAACTCTGGCCTGGAAGGTGAGGTTACTGGAAGGGATTCCATTATTTTGCTGGTGATATGAAAGAACTATAAACCAGTCCATTTATTTACTGGTACATATTTAGCCATCTTTGAATGTATTAAAACTAGTTGTTGGTGTAGCTGCATCTGTATACTCTGCTGGAAGGGTACTCCTGGCATGGCAGCAGCTAGTACAAGTTAAACCCATTCTTAGACAGTGTGACTCATTGGAGTGCCCTGTTTAGTTTCCCTTCCCACAAGGCACAGCAAGCCATGGGAGCAAGAATGCAGGATTTGCCATTACAACTAGCTATACAAGGAGCATGGTTACTTTGCTCACAAGTCACACTTCACTACAAAACTCTGCCAGAGGAACTTTTTAGTGTAGAATTTGCCTCAGGCACAATGTCTCCCAAAGCTGTTTCTGGGCTCGTATGGTTTATATAGCATCTTCTGTTCAAGCCTGTGCCTAAAACCACAACACAGCCCTTGCTTCTAAACAAGGGAACACCTTTTTTCTTTTTTGTAATGTTTCCGTTTGCAGCTCTGAAATTAGTACATTCTGTGGCTTCTAGGAATTAATATTTAAGTTTTAATGTTGTTAATGGATCAGCCTTTACCTGTGGTGCAAGAAGCAATTAATAATACCTTACTGATTCCCCATGAATAGCATAAAATATTGATATAAGAGCAGAAAGACTACTTATACTCCCTGAATTATAGACCCTCGTTCTACTTGTCTGTAACAGACAACTTTAGTAAGACTTTGGGAGGAGAGTTATGTTGGAGTCTGCTATATTCTAAGCTATATCTACTGAAATACTTGTTTTTAACCTGGAGTGTTGTATCAATATCCTTTAGCCAAAGAAAATGTATTGGGTTCACCCAGGAGTAAATGGGTAAATTTTGTTATACCCATCTTCTATAGCGGATCATACCAGATTGTAATGTGCCTCATGCCCTTAAAATCTATAGAGCAACTGGCAGACTTTCAGTTTGGTGACCAAACTGAAGATTCTACAATGGAAATGGGTGTAAGTCTATTTTGAACATAAAATTGTTTAGGGGAATCTGTCAAACACTGTAGATTTGGAGATGAATTTTAGTAAAAAGCACTTTTCCATAGGATAATGGAATGCCTGTTTCTGTCAAAGCTTTGCAGGTAAAGGCTAATTGAGAAGAGAGAAAGGCGGGTTACCCATTCTACTACCACTGCTATTGAATAATATATGCCCATTTGACAAGCAGTGCTCGCAGATCATATTGCAGAACAGAGCATGATTATTGTATGAATAGTACTTGGGAAAGGAAAAGACAAGTTTTGAAATCCCTAGTTGACTATCCTTCTGTTCCACAAGAATTAGGCACAAACTACCTGTTTTCTTCAAAGCTCCTTTGTAAGTATATTTATTCCTAAAACCTTTTCACATGCATATGTTCTTCCCCCCACCCCATTCTCTGTTTAAATTACAGCTGGAAGCCTGAGGTCAAAATCTAAAGTTGTTCTGTACTGAGATTGATTTAGATATGAATCTTCAGTTTTAAATCTGTGACTCAATTAAAAGTGGGGAACTGAGAAGAAGCTCTTAAGTCATAAAGAAAAGCCAGACTCTCTTACTAAAAGTCTTCACTACTGCAATGTCTGTTTGCTAAAGTACCAAGGTATAACTTCCTCAAAAGCATCAATGGAAAGAGGACACATTCAGACATCTTATTATAGTCCTCAAAATATTGCTGTATTACTAAACTAATTCAAGTTAAAAACATCCAAAGGAGTAAGAAATGGGACTGTGCAGCCTCTGTATGCTTTATTACCTTGCCAGAGAATGAAGTCAGTCTTATGTAAAACCTGAAAAGCCAACAGTGTGTTCTGTAGTATATTGCAAATTCTCATAATCTCAGTAGCTGGGCTCTGTGGGAAAGGACAGTCCGGTGACTGTGGACTAGCCTAAGGCTTGCGACTGTCACTTCTGCATTGTTTTATCAGAAACAATTTTGCATGTGAAATTGGAAAGTGACTTATTCTCCTTGTGCCTCAGTCCTGTGTAGGTGGAATGGGGCTAATAGAGTTTTTGTGTTTCACAGTGAAGATAAGTTATGAATGATTGCGAGGTGCTCAAATTCTACTGCACATGTGTGCAAGGTGTGAAATATACCCAGGGAGAGATAGTTAATGTTACTTTAATAATATCAAACCAGGAACCTTCACTGTCATGGCAGGCAGAAACTGCAGGTAATAATTGTACTGATGTATCACTGATTGCTATTGTTTCAATTATCTGGTATTTTACATTGCCAACACATTCACGTTAGATTTATTGTGTCAGAAAAACAGCTTATCCTGAATTATGGCAGACTGGTTGCTCATGAGTTCTGTAAGCATTAAAAAAAAACCCCAAAGCAAGTTTTGTTGCTATTTTGGCTTAAGGACAATGAA
This sequence comes from Coracopsis vasa, assembly GCA_026283785.1. Classification (NCBI taxonomy): domain Eukaryota; kingdom Metazoa; phylum Chordata; class Aves; order Psittaciformes; family Psittacidae; genus Coracopsis; species Coracopsis vasa. The sequence goes on from JANHGB010009082.1 coordinate 8,177, forward strand.
AAAGAACATTATTTATATATATATATATATATATGCACACAAAAAAAATAAAAAGGATTGTGACATTTTAAGCAATAGAGAGAGGTTTCTCAATAAAGCCTTTCTAAGGAGCTCCAGGGATCCAGGAATTGCGTGTTATCTTATTGAATGGTGCAGGTCCTACATACATTGTTCAAGATAGAATTTCCTTCCTTTACCTCCCCCTGGAGCAGATGGTTTCAGTGTTCTCTTTCTTTGTTTTCTTGTGGATTTGTTACTATTATTTCACTCAGCTGCCAAGGCCTTGCTTCTGGGAAGTTTGGAACTTGCCCTTTTTTTTTTTTTTTTAATCAGGCTTAACATATCAAAGAAAATGTGACCTCGGGAAAATACTTTTTTTTTGTTTTTTTTCCTTTTTCCTTATAGAGAATTATTCTCTTATGATTATACAAGCCCAAAATTGCTTGCTAGCATGACTCGCTCTCAGCATCCATGGAGTTAAATCATGAAACCAAGCAGAAGTGGAAGGAGGGCTTGCAGAAGAAACTATGGAAGTGTAAATGTCAGATAGAAGCTCAGTTCCCTTGGACGGTAATTTTAATGTCTCACCCAATATCTTTTATTTTTAGTACCATTTTTGATAGGGTCAATAGGAAATAGCCATGTGAATTAACAAAAATACACTGCAAGTACAGGTTGACGTGAGTAGGGCTGTGAGGCCCATAAGCACAGTATTCACGTCCTTTGCAGTTAAAGCTTTATTTTTCTGCTGTGAGTGTGGCAAATCTGCTGCTCATTCCGTGGTGATGTATGCATTAGCATCTGGTGAGTGTCAGGGATCTGTGTGGTCGCTCCTGCTGTCTCCAGCAGGAAGCTTGGCTGGTTTTGATATCAGAAGAATGGTAGTCGGGATCCCCTTTTATTGATAAATTACTTATCAGAAGATGGCTCAGTGGAGTGATATTTGTCACCCATGGAAACATCTTTGTGAAAAACAAGATCTAGTATTAGACAAGTTACTGGACTGTGACATCCGTTTGGACTTCTCCTTCTGACACACACGGAATACTTTCACTATCTAAAATTCTATATAAAATACTCTATACTTGAGTTGGGTATCAGAGGACATTCAGTGGTTCTAAATCCCGGTAAATTAATTCACCTTGTCATCCCTTTTGGGCAGAAATGCGGGAAGTGATATTTAAGTAGATTCTAAAATAGCAGCAGTATTTTTCTTCCTATTATTGCCTTACACTGTATGTCAGATATGATAAAGAGAGAAGCATGTTGTCTGTTTGTGAATATGGCAATATCTTTGAACAAATCCAGATAACTTCTAAGCTGACAAGTAAGATAGACAAGTGTCAAAACCTAATACACGTTAGACTAGCAGAAAAAATGTCACATTCTGCTCATTTCCACATGAGAGATTTTACTATAGGCTTAGTTATTAGGAAGCATCAGGTGTATTTGGGGGTTCTGACAGAAAAGTTTAGAACAGATGGATGGATTAAATTTGTCGAGTGAAATACTCCCATTTTAATTTGCTGCTGTTCAGCCTACGAGAAGGGCAAGGTGAATTTATTTTGCTTTTTCTGTGAGGAAGAAAATTAAAGGCTAAGACAAAGGTTATTTAATTACCTGCATAATTCATAATGATAAAGCAATCAAATGCTAAACAAGAGAGCACAAAAGGAGAATAATTGAAGATGAGAAATTCCTGGCTTTGTTAAGATTTGAACATATATAACATCTACTGAAAATACGGAGGTTACTTTACATGCTAGTTATAAATGTTATGGTATTGCCTTTCTAAAACAAAAAAATGCTTATAGAAGTATATTTATAATCATTAAAAAAGTGTACATTTCAACTCAGGAGTATCCTTATTTGTTTTATTTTGATTTTTCCAGAAAAGCCCTAGAGTCTCCTATGTCACTTTTCCCCAAACCTTGCTACAGACCACTACATTCTGTGGTGGTCTCCTAATTTCAGCTGACTTCAGTGTGTATCGGAGTATGTCCTAAACCAAAACATAGTCCTTGACACCCTGAGAATAGTTTTGTAACAAAATTCTGCCGTTCTTTCTTCCATGTACCACCTGGAAATAACACTAAGCTTTCAATCAAAAACGAGTGTTTCCTGCCAAATTCAGTTTTTCCTTGAAATGGTGATAAATTTTCACACCAATATGATAACAATTGTACAAAATGTGCAATCAGGTTCCAAACAGATGTTTTCACAAATTAATGTGGTTTTGCAGCGTTCATTTGTTTTCTGTGCTTGTCTGAAGCAGTTCATTAAAATCGCACAGAAATGTGACAATAACACTTTGTAAACTTATTTGCAACACAGGGGTTGGTTTGCATTTTAGAGAATTGCACACATGAAGCTTTTAAAGATTCTGTCCTAGTTTTGATTGTGAAATGTCTTTTCACAGGTACCCACTCACGTAGCCTGTATCATGTAAAATGGATTTCATAAGTAAAATGAAACAAGAGAAAGCTCAGAATTTTATTAATTCATACAGAGTTTGGGTACTGTTTGATAAATCCCCAGCTGTAGATTGAATGTTTGTTTCTTTATGGATTACCATTTAGTTTAGATAGTCGTATAATTTAAATTAAATTTCATGACACACTCATCTGTATTCATAAAGGACGAGGCTTGCCATCCAGACTGAGAATATCAGGGTGCTGTATTTTGTGCTAGGACTAACAAAGAAACCACTTTTAACACAGCCACTCTTGCAAAACAAGTCAGAGTACATTTACAGATTTCCCCAAGGTTATCCCTGTTTACAGGCATCAGAGAACAACGCAGCCTTTAAAAACGTCATATATCTGTGATTACTTTTCTTGCAAAATTAAAGATGATGAATTTGAAAGGAAATAATTAAGCATGTTATATGCTATAACAGATCCTTTCATTTCCCTTTACCCATTAGGAGGGTACATAGAAGAAGCAGTGAAATTAAAGCCTAATAAAAGTTGAAAAATACTGAACTTCTGAATGACTTATTGAAAGCCTTTCATTGATGAAAACATCAAGACCATATATGTAAAATAGATCTAAGAAAGCAAATAGGTACATTAGGTGTTTAGTTGTGAAACAAAAACATATGTGAAGACCTCTTACCCATTTTTCCTATGGATTTGAATGATACTTAGCATTGTATCCTGTAGCCTTCTGTAATCTAGCTTTACCACTCTTTTTGTGCTGTCATGGTGTTCCTCATAGAGGCATCTACATCCTGACTGTACAACTGTAACTGACTTTGATTTTAAGGATAGCTGTATTGATAAGAAGAGCATAAAGACAAACTGGTGCAATTTTGGAATGATATTGAATAGACCATTGCTCAGGGACAGGACATTACCACAAAAGCTACTCTGTCCTTAATCTGAAGTGTATGAACAGGAGAATTTGAAGGCATTAAGGAGTTCCTGCTGTCACTGCTATGAACATGACTGGATTAAGGATAGTAGAGATAGCAGGCTACATCTCTGTACTTTTAACCACCCCAGTCTGTTGCCATACAGCTGAGTGAGCTGTAACTGCAGGATGAGTGACCAGTTAGACATTGGTCTGAACTGATCAAGAATTAAGGGACAAGGGGGGATGAAAGTGTGAGGAAAATAGGAAATAATTGGAGGGTTTTTTTTCTGCCGGAATGTATCTGTTTGAAGGAGCTCTTGCCAGCACCACATTTGTGATCAAAGTGTGAAATGGACGGAGTCCCTGTGGCTCTAGAGTAGAGAAGCCAGCGCTCGGGGCTGTGGCCATATTGGAGGAGCAGCGTCAGGCATTAGGCAGTTGCTGAGTTGTCCCCAGAGATCCGCTTCAACTTTCTACTTGGTGAGAGACCATCTCTATTAGTAAAGGCAAAGTCTGCAGGAAGAAGTGACTTCTAGTCCTCACTTCAAATAAAACAGAGCAAGATTTCAATCCAGACACTGCAGACAAGTGCTCTCACTGCCAAGCCTTCTGGCTGTTCCTGATGAGTTTTTCCTCCCCTATTCTGCAACAAACAGCATTGGTTTCTTTCTGACAAAATATAAAAGCTTCAATTTTGCTCCTATGATGGAATTCGTTTTGCAGCCAAAATATATTCAATTTAATAGGATTGCCCAATTTTGAAAGCAAAGGTAATATGTAACACTCCTCTCTGATACAATTCCATTGACACCAGAGGACTAATATTTGATCTGAATTGCAGCAATGTATATATTTTCAATCCAAAAAAACAGTTTATACCATTTATACCAGCTTCTCTCTTTGGATTTTCCATTGCTTTTTTTGTTTTCTTTTTAGCACTGGAGGGAATAAGCACACTGCTCATCCCTGCAGAGAAAGACCCATTATAGAATGAACCTGGAGTCTGCATACAAGGAGCACCCTAATGAGTAGCAATTGCTACTGGGCATTCAGTCCTCAAAACCACATCAAAACTAGTTGAAGTAAATTATCTCCAGCATCTATTATGTGGCCATTTCAAAACCCTTCAGACCCACTTCCCATTGCAGTACAGGTATATCCTGAACTGACAAGATTTTTATGTCAAGTCCCACTGCAGTGAAAGTTGAAACACAAAACTTTTTGGGGTTACAGTTAAGTGCATCTAGAAGTACTGGGAAGGATTGAGGCAGTTGTAATGATGATAATGTTACTTAAGACAGTGGTTATACAGAACAGAAATTGGCCTCTGAAATTTGAAATACGAAGCTTTAGCTGGACAAGGTCAGCATTATTTGTGACACACTGCAGTTCAGTTCACACATTGCAGTGTGAGACTGACATAAGACTGTATAACAAGTGTAATTGGTAAATACAAACTTCATGTGTATGTAAAGGATGCCCATACTGCTAGATTTATTTGTTAATACAAAGAGATCCATTCTTTAATGTCAGACAATCCTTAGAGGAGGGCCTCTGTGATGAACTAACATTTATCCTTTTCTGTTCCTTTGTCCATTTTTACATTTGTATTTTTACATTACAGTTCAGTATTCGGTGTCAGATGAAATGCTCAGAAGTACTTTTGTTTAAAAGTGAATAATCAAAGTGCCCCAATAGTGATATGTTTCCATCATTAAAATAAATTACGCCAATTAACAATTTCTGATTGAAAAACTGCTCTTCTCTTCATGGGATATATCTAATATTTCATTTCTGCTTAGATTTGACTCATTGACTATACTCATTGACTATACACTAGTGCACTGCCGACTAAAAGAGTGTGTGTAATGCTGCAGCTCTTTATATTATTATGGAATTTTCCTTCTGTTATACTGTGTGTAAGAATTTTATGTAATCTGTGCTTGGAAGGTACCCTAGTCTGAATACAGAATTGATGTTCAGTGTATCTGACACTGGTAGAAAAAAGAGGATGGATCTAACCAAACGACTGCAGATTGTGCCTAGCCGAGGTGCTGGAGACCCAAAAAAAGGTGCAAATCCTGACAAATTTTCTGCCTGCTTCTATCAGCCACTTCTCTAATCCTGGTGATATAGATGTAGTGTTGACTGTACTGTCAGACTGCCAAGGGAAAAAGCCACAAGAAAACAAAGGAAACCCTACCAAAGCAAAGTGCCCTGCTTTTTAGGGAAGGACCTGCTGTTTCCATCTTTTTTTCCTTTTCTTTTATGAATAGGCTAAAATGCCAGAAGTCACCAGATTCTGAAAGACTGTGAATTTCAGTGGAGTTAGAGCCTGGATTCTTTCTAGTGCGCTTCGAGTACTGATAGCCAGTTACCCTTTCTAGTACTTTGTCCTATCGAAGTTATCACTCCTTGCCTGTTTTGAAGAACCTGTTTAACATATTTGTGAGAACACCATGAAAAAGAGCAGTGATATTTTAACACCGTGTTTCTTCCTCAAAGAAAGTTTTAGGGGAAAGCTTAAAAAAACCATCTTGGGGACTGGTCAGGTCTGCATGGAAATGGAAATTTTTGACTTTTGCCCTGATATATTAATTTCTTACGTTTGGCTGTAGAAAGTAAAAGCTCATTTTCAAGGTAACATTGGGGTAATAACATTATCGTCTCCATATTATACCAGCTGAGAAACTTAAGGGGGTGTTCCTTTAACAAAAAAAGTGGGGGTTAATAGTGTGAATATTTTTTTTGAACTGAACTTTTAGTGACAGAATTATTTCTGTTTGCAAAATGTAATTCTCTTCCTAGTCTTTTAATTGGAAAAAATATTTGAAGAATATATAGGTTTATGTTTTCAGCCTCATTGTTAGCACAACAGCAGATATTAAAGTTATGTTTAAACTCATTTGTTCCTTGAGAACGGTTTTGGTAAGGTCGCTTACCCTTTTTTATGCTGTGATAGCAAGTGTAATTTTTTGGTCACAGTTTCCTTTGTGTATGCGTGATATTGTTGTTTAATTATAAAAAGCATGAATTAATTTGAGTTTTCATCTTGAGAGGCAGTACAAAAATCTCACAAACCTTCTCATTAAATTCTGCTGAAGTAGGTCACAAATCTTTTTCAAAATACCTATTCTTGTGAGTATCCAGTGCTCTTCAGATCCTGCCTGTAGTTCTAGCTTCATTCATCAGTGTTATTGTAGAATCATAGAATAGCTCGGGTTGGAAAAGACCTTGTTATGCATGGCTTTATGTTGATTTCATACTTTAGAACTCTCGGCTCTGTTTCAGATCTGTTTTCAAAAGGACAAGGCTAAAAGTTAACTGGATACATTTTCTGTGCTTCCGTTTCAGAAACAATGAATTTGGGCAAATGAAGGACTCCACTCTACTGCAGTATAAATCGTTTGAGTAGCTGCTGGTTTATGCAACATTTCAGCTCCCTCAGATTCAGAAATAGAAGGAGTATATCATTAACTACTTGTATTCCTAATGATACTGTTGTGTGGCTTGCCAAGGATCACCTTTGATGGAGGAATGTTCGCAGGATTTCAAAAAGGTAATTTTGGGTTGATTTCTATGTCATTACTGCAGAGGAAGTTTTAAAAGGAGAGAGAGCATGCAGAAAAGAAGAGCATGAGAGGTTTGACCATTATTAGCTTTCCGTCTTTGGCTGAAACGTTCCTGACTTGGTCATCACATCCAAATAGTTAAGTACTTTTTTTTTTGTGTACCAGTGTTTAAAGTCATGAAAATCTGTTCCTTACTGAGTTTGGATGTGTGTGGTTGGTTGGTTTCTAAATTAGAGGTACTAATTTAGATTTCAGTTACATTTTGGTATGGGTTCTTTTTTAACAAAGAATGAGGATTTACTGTAAACCTCAGGAAGGCAAAGGATCACTTGTCTACCATAACTGTGCTGGTGTGTAATATGTTTTTAATATTAAAATTAAACATAATAATCCCTTCCAGAGATTCCTTAATCGGCTTGAGAGGTGGGGGTTCCACTTTAGAACTATCTGAAACTTAGAACTGTTTTGGAGCACTGAGTTTAAACCTGTGTTAAATGCTTGTGACCCAGCAGTTACTTGCCAAAGGACATTATTTCATATGAGTTACAAGAGCATTAAGTTAGAGTTGTCCTGAAAAAGTGATCTAGTTTATGAGAGGGAGAAGGTAGGAGAATCAGTTATATCTAAATATTTTCTGGCACATGTCAGTATAGTGTTTTGCAGAAATATAAATTGAAATGCTACAGGGATTTATGTTTTATTTTGGTTTCTTTTGTTGTTTCCCCCTGTCCCCCCTTCCCCTCCCCTCCCATGGAACTTATTCCAAGGTTTACCTATTATCAAAATTAGGTTTCTCTAAGCCTAACCCTTGTACAAATAAAGCTAGTTATAGATAGTCTTAATGAAGCAGAGATATGGTACAATTGGTCACAGACATCTTACTGGTGACATTTTAAATACTGGAAGATTGTTCTTATGTTTTTATGTTCTTGACCAAAAAGCCTGGAGTTCTTTCAACATTTTCATAATGGCTATAGCTTGAACTTGTCCAGTTGTCTGCAGCTCCTTCTTTAAGTTTTCTTAAGTAGACCCAGATTGGTGATATTGAGGTTTTATTTAAGAATAAACATGAAAGTTTATCTAAGGATAAACCTTAAAATAGTGAGTACATTATATAAAATATATTCTTGATACAACATTGTCAAGGTGTGTACAGACTGATTAATAGATTGTTCTGGTATCTTTCATCAAATTAGTTCCCTCAGTTGGATTGCAGTTTCCTGATACTTCTGCCCTTTTACTCAATACCATGCTCGACCTTCTCCAGTCTTCTGTAACCATGCTTAACTTTTGCTACTCTTTGAGAGAGATCAGTTTACTCTTTAAAACTCGTTTAGCTGCTGCTTTGTAACGAGCTTGCTCACTTCTTAAGAACTTGTCTGTAGTCAATTCTGAATGTATTCACTTATTTGTTTATATGCCTTGGTAAAATTGTGACAAAAAATTGTTTGAAATAATGTCTCTGTTCAGTTTCGCCCCAGGTACCATTATAGGAAGGTCACAGTGATACTGTTCAGTTAGGAAAACATTATTCCTCTTTTTAGCACAAAAGCATGCAAGGTTTAACATCGTTCCATTACACAAATCCCAGGCCCCTAATGCTTTTGTCAACCTGCTCATAAAATAGGGCAGTTGCCAGCACAAGTAGATCAAAGGATTAAATATTTAATCTTTTAGAGGCTTTGCTCCTTAGGTTCTACAATCAAATGATAAAGTCACTTACTTTTGCATTGAATGGTGAATTCCTTAATTGTGAGTGTCAGGAGATGTAGTTTGGAGAACAGATGAGAAACAGCAGTTAGGAATAAAACTAGGATATGCTTAACATATGTAAGCTTGATTAAAGTAGCTCATGGAAGCAAGGCAGGTGACAGCTTAGCTTCTCTGTCACACATGAAGATGAAACTAAAAGCTGGTCATACAGGTCATTAATTACTCATCCAGCAAGGGCAAAACCAAAAATAAGGAACTGTATGCTCAGTATCTGTGTTTTTCTGATAAACTCTGTTTTGTCATTCCTAATTTATACAGATTTAGTGTAAAAGAATGTTCTCAAAAAGCTACTTAATGCTTGTTGTACAGCCTTTACAGTTTTGTGTGTGAATATTTTGTGTGTCTGAGCACACATAGGAGGAATAAAGCTGGTCAGTTCTTATATTTTTGAGGGTGAAGCATACTCTTTTGGGATGAGAGGGAAAAACAAGGGGAAAGAAAATAATTAGAGGTGCAGCAATTTACATACCAAAATGCACCTGGAGCCACTGGTGAAGCATCTGTAGTTGCTGGAATGGACTAGAATCATGTTTGGGTGGGTAAGGGCACAAGGCTTTAAGCATAGGAAGTTCAGTGTGGGGCATTTTTACACTGCTGTATGCGTTATAGTATCAAAGCCTATGAAAATGATAAATAAATTTCTCATGTCAGGTTAATAGATGTAGAAGGATTTGCAAATCTCTAGTGATCTGATCCTGTTTACAAGTGGATTGTAATGGATGCATGTACTTAAAAACTGTGAAAGAAATGTAAAGAAAGCATTCTAACCCTGTAGTATTCTTGAAACTTAATTTACCTGAGGAAGGATGCTCTTCTGGTCATTAAATATAGATATTCATTAACATTTAGCTAACAAACTTTACATAAGAAAT